>JAXQQM020065997.1:0-61144 GCA_034641835.2 Pinus albicaulis
AGGGGCAAGGCCAAAGTGGGGTGACTCAGAATAGCACCAAAAATGCAAAGAAGGACACGGGGAATTGGTATGAATTTAATAATAGCCCCACTCATGGTACAAATGAGTGTCTGACCAAACAGTCGTTGGTGGCCGAACTAAAGTTACCCGAATCAGATGCATGTTTTGATCTTGAGTCAGAACCAAAAAAAGGAAATGACAAAGGGAAGTAGATCATTGATGTGGATCCCAGTGCCATTTTTTCCACCACCAAGGTCCTATGGGAGGATCCCAAGGATACAGAGGAGGGGGAGTGCCTCCTCCATTGGCACATGTGGGTGAAGGGTTCTCCACTAAAATTCCTTGTCGATAACGGAAGCCAAAATAACCTCATTTCAGCAGAGGTTGTGAAGTGGCTTGGCCTACTGACCAAAGCACACCCACAACTATATACCATCGGGTGGCTTAACCAAGGGAGAGATCTACGTGTTCGCCAACAATGCCGCCTTATGTAAAGTATCATTCCATTCACAGATGAGGTAGTGTGTTATGTTTCTCCTCTTGATGTAGCTGATGTATTATTAGGACAACCATACTTATGGAGGCGACATGCTGTGTATGAGTATATGCCTCATGCTGTTATCATTACTTTGGGAAATAATTTGTATAGGATTCCATAGACAGTACCGCTTTCTATCATCTCTTTCAATACTGCAAAACAACACAGCAAGATTGTTTCCAAAACCAGGAAATTTATTTTCCTTACAACTCGCTCATAGGGTAAGAAGAATATTGTGGCCACAACCTCAAAACAGGGCTCCCCTATATGGCTGCAGTAGATGGACAAAGTCATGGAGGAATACGAGGACATTTTCTCCTCACTCACAAAGGTTCCTCTACACTATGGAGGCGCCACATTTCTATATTTGAAGGCCACTCTGGAGGTGCCACATTCCTATATTTGAAATCTAGATAGATGTAGACACCGTAGATAGATAGTTGGATTTTTTGGAAGGGTATTTCTTGTTCCATGATTTCTCCGACCGAGAAAAGGTTATTTTTGCACTCCTCAAAGCTGCCTCCCATTACAAAGATTGGTGGGAAACCTATTGTGAGCAGAAGGATGAGACAGAACCCTCTATTTTCTAGGCCTCCCCCACTTGGAATTCATTCCGAGATGGCATCAAGGAACAATATTACCCTGTGGGGAGCTATGAGGAAAAGTACATCCAATGGACAGTGCTGTTGTAGAAAAGTGATCAAGATGTGCACGAACTGACAAATTTGTTCCATACCCTGCACAAAAAGTTGGGTATTAAAGATTCAGAGAGACATTAGGTGATCAAGTACCACACCTATTTGCAGAGAAACATTTAGGAGGAAATGGAGCTCCTTGAAATTACATCTCTTGGCACAACATATCGCTATGCCGCCAAGATCGAGCAGAAATTTAAGCAGAAAAAGTGAGACTTTGGATCCAAAAATCTGAAGCCAGGGAAAGGAACCCCCAAACCGCAGAACAAGGAAAAGGCCAAAGCGGGCGACTCAGAACAACACCACAAATCCAAATAAGGACACGGGGAAGTAGTGTGAATTTCATAATAGCCCCACTCATAGCGAAAATGAGTGTCGAGCCAAACAGTCATTGGTGGCTGAACTAAAGTCACCTGAATCAGATGCATGTTTTGATCCCGAGTTAGAACCAAACAAAGCCAATGACAAAGGGAAGCAGATCATTGATGCATATCCCAGTGCCATTTTTTCCACCACTAAGATCCAAAGGTAGGATCCTGAGGATCCAGAGGAGGGGGAGCACCTCTTCCATTCGCAGATGTGGGTGAAGGGTTCTCCACTGAAATTCCTTGTCGATAACAGAAGCCAAAAGAACCTCATTTCAGTAGAGGTTGTGAAGCAACTCGACCTACCAACCATATCACACTTGTAGCCATATACCATCTGGTGGCTTCACCCGGGGAGAGATCTACGCGTTTGCCAGCAGTGCCACCTTCCATACAGTATCAAGCCATTCACAGATGAGGTAGTGTGTGTTGCTCCTCTTGATGTAGCTAATGTATTTTTAGGCCAACCATAATTATGGAGGCAACATGTTGTGTATGAGTCTAGGCCTCATGTTGTTATTATTAATTTTGGTAATAACTTGTAAATGATATTGGAGGTAGTACCGCCTCTTGTTATCACTTTGATTACTACAAAAAAACGCAGTAAGATTGTTTCCCAAACCAGCAAATTTATTTTCCTTACAACTCGCTCACAGGGTAAGAATAATATTGTGGCCACAACCTTGAAACAAGGATCCCCTACACGGTTGTAGCAGATGGATAAAGTCGTGGAGGAATACAAGGACATTTTCTACTCACTCACAGAGGTTCCTCTACACTGTCAGGACAAGCACTCCATTGATCTGACCCCCAATGCACCGCCGCCTAATGTTGTCATACCTCATACAACTACAAAAACAAAATACACACATGTACTATCAGAGAATAATAAATAAACCAAATTTACTAAACGAATCCAGCATGTCCACCCGTAGGTCCATGACATATTCGACAAATCTAATGCCCAGTTCAATAGAATTTGCCTTGTCTCATGGAGGATCTCAATGCAATGGGTACCATTTATTCATAATGAGGGAGGAATAATCTAGGTGGATATCGGCGACCACCCACATATTCCATTTGGACCCGCACCATCAATTCTTGCATCTTTTCACTTTCAACACAACTTACTATTTTTAGCAGGTTTTTGGGTCCTACACTCCCAGATCCGTTTTGGGACCCTAATGATCCAGGTGGATATTGGTGGCCACACACCTATTGCATTTGAAACACCAACATCAATCCTTTCAGTTTTTCAGTTTCAGCACAACTTACTATTTTTAGCAGTTTTTTGGGTCCTAACTTCCGGAGCCATTTTGAGGCCCTAAACGATGTTTTTTGGGCATCACGGATCCAGAGAATCTGATTACGTTCTGGAACTGATATTCATAGTCAAAATTTGTAATCTTCAAATAGATATTTCTAACGATGTATCATGTGTGTCAAACGGAGATAGTATGCCAAAGTTACGAACCCAAGAAGTTGAAACACCAAGTTACCCAAACAGGGCCCATAATTGGCGCTTCATCTCCTAGGGTTAGGTTTTTGGAGGTTTATAGTTTATAGTTCAGAGGCATGTATATGCCACATCTCTTCTCAGAGATAAGCTACCAGCACCCTAGCTATTTGATTTCCATTATGTCTGTAAGCATATTTCTGTTATTTGATATTAATGAAATGAGCATTATTTTCATTGCATCTTTGTTTTTATTGATATTTCTGTATTTTATTTCTTTCCTACATAAATCTGGATCAGTGGTATCATAGTGGGTCTCCTCTTTCTCTATTTTTCTTTGCATGTCCCCAACACGGTCAGGGTATAAGGAGTTAGGGCTCGATCTGTTTGAACCCTTGCAAGACCAGCCTTGCAAACCCCGACGACCTCCCATGGAGGAAGAAAAGAAAGATGAGGGAGAAGGATATCCTATCAAAATATTGCTCGAGGAGGCCCTCGAGAAAGAAAGGAACGTGATTATGGATAAATTTGCTCAGATCCTTCAACGACTGCGCACCTACAACGCATCTGCATCCAACAACCACTCTTGAGGTGCCACTCCCTTCAAGGTACATGTAAACTTTGACATTCCTATATTTGAAGGCTAGATAGATGTAGATGCCATAGATAGATGGTTGAATTTGTTGGAAGGTTATTTCTCAGTCCATGATTTCTCCAACTGAGAAAATATTATTTTTGAACTCCTCAAAGCTGCCTCCCATGTCAAAGATTGGTGAGAAACCTACTGTGAGAAAAAGGACGGGACAAAACACTCTCTGTTCTCAGTCGTACCCACTTGGAATTCATTCTGAGATGGTATAAAGGGAAAATATTACCACATGGGGAGCTATGAGGACAAGTACATCCAATGTACCACGCGGGCAGCAAAGGGATCAAGATGTGCTCGAACTGACAAATTTGCTCTATACCCCGCGCAAAAAGTTGGGTATTAAAGTTTTAGTGAGACAATTGGTGCTCAATTACAACAGATACCTGCACAGACACATTCTGGAGGAAATGGAGTTCCTAAAAAATACATTGCTTGGCACGACATATCGCTATGCCACAAATATTGAGCATAAATTTAAGCAGAAGAAGCGAGACTTTGGATCCGCGAATCTGAAGCCAAGGAAAGGCGCCCTCAAACCAGAGAACAAGGGGCAAGGCCAAAGCAGCGTGACTCAGAACAACACCAAAAGTCCAAAGAAGGACACAAGGAAGTGGTGTGAATTTCACAATAGCCCCACTCACTGCACAAACGAGTGTCGGGCCAATCAGTCGTTGGTGGCCAAACTAAAGGCACCCGAATCAGATCCATGTTTTGATCCTGAGTCAAAAGTAGATAAAGGTAATGACAAAGGGAAGTAGATCATTGATGTGGATTCCAGTGCCATTTTTTCCACCACAAGATCCAGAGGGAGGATCCCGAGGATCCAGAGGAGGGCGAGTGCCTCTTCCATTCACGGATGTGGGTGAAGGGTTCTCCACTGCAATTCCTTGTCGATAACGGAAGAAAAAATAACCTCATTTCAGAAGTGGTCATGAAGTGGCTCGACCTACCGACCATAGCACACCCACAGCCATATACCATCGGGTGGCTTCACCTAGGGAGAGATCTACGTGTTCGCCACCAGTGTCACCTTCCGTACAGTATCAAGCCATTCACGGATGAGGTAGTGTGTGATGTTGCTCATCTTGATGTAGTAGATGTATTATTAGGCCGATGATACTTATGGATGTGATATGTTGTGTATGAGTCTAGGCCTCGTGTTGTTATTATTACTTTTGGAAATAACTTGTACAAGATACCAGAGGTAGTACCGCCTCCTGTCATCTCTTTGAATATTGCAAAAAAACGGAGTAAGATTGTTTCCCAAACCAGGAAATTTATTTTCCTTATAACTCGCTTACAAGGAAAGAAGAATATTGTGTCCACAACCTCGAAACAGGGCTCCCCTACACGACTGCACCAGATGGAAAAAGTCATGGAGGAATACGAGGACATTTTATCCTCACTCACAAAGGTTCCTCTACACTATCAGGACAAGCACTCCATTAATATGACCCCCGACGCACCGCCACCTAATGTTGCCATACCTGATCTGAAAATGGGTGGACAACTTGAAATTATTTTGCGCAAGCACCTCCCACTCAGTTAAACAAATAAATGATTGTGCTTAATTTTAGACTTGAAACAAGTGTATGTGTTTTTTACTGTTTAAGTGCTTTAAGAATATTTGTTTTTGCTGATATTAAGCATGTGCAACAACCATATAATGTAGAAAATAATAATCAAACATAATAGAAAATTTAATAAAGGAGTTCACCCGAATATCGTGGGCTACATCTCCTTGAGCCTTTGTTAACTGACTTGGCTCTTTGGGATTAGGATGGAAAATTTCTTTTACAAGTTACAAAATCAACTCCAATGGTTATCTAAACTAAACCAATGGGTTTAGAATACCATTTATATCCCTGGTATGGCTGAAATATTTCTGAAGATGAACCTCATCTCCCTTAGACTTGTCTCCTTGAGTCGGTGCCCTTAAGCTTCCCTAAGCTTCTCTTTGGAACTAAATCCCTTAAAAATCCTTTTATGTCCCTGAAACCATTTCTAATGTCTCCATCATACATCAAACACCCAAAATAGGTTATTCATTTGCTCAAAATGAGTTCTGGCTTCGTAATATAGGCCTCCATCAGAAGTCTTCAAATGTCTCTGCAAATCCCTTCATTGGATTTAGAATTTCAAAAATAGTTAGAATAGACTATTCACTTGTATAAATTGGCCTTCGGCTGCTCCAGTTTTGCCTCCAACACCTGGTGGCACCCCTTGGTTCTAGTGTCACTGAAAAATTCTCTGAAGCATATTGAATTTTAGAAGTCCTAAAAAGCTTCTAAAATCTTTATAAATGGATTCAGAAGGCTCAAAATAGTCATAATATACTACTGGTTTGCTGAGAATGGTTACTGGCTGCTCTGGATAGGCCTCATTCTCCTATTGGCATCTGGTGGCCCCTGGAACTTCCCTGAAATATCTCAGAATTAAAAATTCATCTAATAGCTCTAAAAACCTCACCATTAGTTCCATAATGTCTGAAATATCCAAAATTTACTATTGGATTCCCGAGAAAGGCCTCTAGCTTCCCTGGCTAAGCTTCTTTCTGTTGCTGGCCGCTTGTGGCCCCTAGAACTTCTCTGAAGCAAAAATCTACTCAAAACTCATATAATGGCTCTGGAACCCTCACCAATGAGTCTAGAATGTCTGATATAGTTGAAATTGACTATTCACACTCTCAGAATGGATGAATCTAGCTTAAGATAGAGCCTAAAATTTTTTTGTTCAGTGACCCCTAAACTAGCTCCACTAAAAGTGGAGGAACTACAGTTAGCAATCCCAAATTGGAAAGTCCAACACTTTAGGTGCGTCTTGCCAAATATCTACCAAGAAAACCATTACAATAACTGTGACCATTGGGGTGGCCACATGGCCGCAAACCCCGCGGTCTCGTTGGCGGTCAACATATCTGTAGGCGGAAACTATGCGGATAATCATTACATGTGACAGGTTTTCGGAGCGCAGGCGGAGAAACCGTCAGGTTTAATATTGGAAACCATGGGATTATACTTACACCATGTGAAAAATTCTTAACATAAATTCTGGCGGTTAGGGGCTTACACTCTTAGACCGGTGTCACCGGCTGATGGCCATGTGGGGAGGGGCTGACCCCTCCAACCCCCATCGTGGAAACCATTAAGAAATAAATAATACCGGTCCACTAATATTGCTAAGAAATACGGTAGCAGAGATGATAGAGCACTGTGTATGTGGGTGAGAGGTCTCGAGGTCGACATCGTTCGGCTCCACAAAAATTTTACATAACCAAACTTGGGCCACGTGGCAGCCTCCAAGCCTGCCACGTGGCGGCCTCTAATTGACTCATCAAAACCATTCGACATATAATAAACTACCACTTATCATGATCTGACTGGTTCGAAGGGAGTATTTTGTGGAATATTCCAAGAATATTCCCTAGAATATTTTTTTTTTGAATTTCCAAATACTTAGTGAAACCTTGTCAAAGGTTGAAAATTACAGTTTAAGGGACTTTTCAAATCACGACAACTTCTTCATACGGTGTCAGTTTTTCGAACCGTTCATGGCACCAGAATCAGGAAGACAAGATCTATTTGGTCGCTCAAGTTTGACACACTTTCGAATACTTTGAAATTTGAGCTATCACTTAGGTCCATGATCCAAATTTGATCAATAACTCATACAACTACACAAACATAATCCACACATGTATTGTTTGAGGCTAATAAAGAAACCAAATTTACTAAATGCATCCAGCATGTCTGCACGCAGGTCCATGACATCTTCGACAAATTTAATACCCAGTTCAACAGAATTTTTCTCATCTGATGGAGGATCTCAATGCAATAAGGACCATTTCTTCATAAGGAGGGAGTAATGATCTAGGTGAATATCGTGTTGGGAAAAATATTGAGAGGGGGGGGGGGGGAGGTGGGGTGAATCAGTATTTAGAGCTTACTGAAATCTTTTACTTTTTCTTTACTAAATTCCATACGCGGATTTTATGAACCCAACTCACGTATACACTCACATATACCAAAAGAAACTAGCATATACTGATATAATTTTATTGTTTAGAAAAACAATATTTAATTCAGTTTATCAGTCATGCATCTATTAGATGATCAACAAATATGTGTAGTAAAAATAGAATAAAACATCACATAATAGCAACACACATGAACAACAATATTTAAGGTGGAAACCCAATTCGGGAGAAAACCACCGCTGTTGTAGTCTCTGTCTTCAATATTTATTATGTGAAAAACTGATTACAATTTTGTATTGATGCAGACTCATATTAGTACGCAGGCATCTACCTGTAAAAGGCTACAACCTTCTCTCATTTTCCAGCTGCTACTGGAAAGGGAGCTACGATCCCTTGAACTCGTTTACCAACCACTACTGGAAGGGAGCTTCAACCCCCTGATCAGAACACCAGCTTCTACTGGCAGGAAGCTTCTACTTCCATACTGAAGGTTTCAGCCCTCAGAACCACTGTAGACCACGTTTCATTAATTTTCATACTGGATCCCATAGCTTCAACTCAACTAATCATAAATATCATCAATAATAAACTTAACCCAAACTTCAATCATAACAGTGAGAACACTGTAACCAGAACATAGAAATAACCCATATTTCAGAATAAGTATGTAGAATCAAACTCAAACTTGTACATTCATCAACTTAAAATGCATATGCTACTTCTCTTTGCTGAACCCGCGTGTATAGGCTCTTTTTCTTACACCAACCTACGTATAGCTCCGTGAATACTGTTTTTCAGAATGTAATCAGTCTCAGATCTAGATCTAAGGTTTTCAGTCAGATATCTTTTAGAAATGCAGATCCCTTCATCAGTTAGTCACCATCAACCATGTTTATTCTCTCACTGATCAGATTTGTATATCATCAACTTAGTAGCATATGCATTATTCAAAAAACCCAGATCTACAAGAAGAATCCATTGACAAACAACAAAAATATAGCAAAAATAACCCGAAAACCTCTGCAACAAGCTTCAAAAAACCCTAATTTCCATACATGCTTTTACTAAGACAAAGCTGCGTATATACAAACTTTCACCATGACGAACTAGCATATAGATCTATAAATATGAATTTTGCAGAATGTATCAAATCTATAGGACTTACCCAGATTTCTTCACTTTTCTTCAGCAAGCATGCGATAGATCACAAATCTAATCATTTCTTCAATAACTCATGTAGGTACATAGGCATTTTAGATCTAGATATTTTGATCTATAATTTTATCCAAGGGTGCATCATAACTTCTGATTTATCAATAAGAACAGAGTTCATCCCATGCAGATATACCTTAGAGAAAATATTTAGTAATAACCCTTACATGCACACACATTTCTCTATGATCTTATTCTCCTTATATAGATGTAGCCTTTACCAATACCATGAGTCAAAACCACAGAACAACCTATGGTATTCTTGGACAGAATCAAATAGAAAACTCATACCTGTGGGCTCATACCATGGTAATTCCCCTTGGTATCAAACCTTTTAGAGCACAAAAGGCATACGCGACTTGGAACGTACCTATCCGTGTGTATACGTGACTTGGCCTTTAAAAACCCGCATATAGTTTCTGCAATATCAAAATTATCCAATCTTTTGCTAGTCATTACACAATTCTTTTGATAGACTGCTGAGCTTCTCCAGGAAGACATGTACTCCATCCTTTTCCAGAGAGTTTCCATCAAGGACAACATTACAATATATTAGGACATAGGAAACATTTTGCCAACAATCTCCCCCTTTGGACTTGATGGCAACCATGATGGTATTTGATCATCACAATCATATAAATACACTTGATGGCAACCATGATGGTGTTTGAACGTCACAATCATATAGATACATTAAGCATAACCTTTATTTAAACACCAAAATACTATCCCCCTTTGAAATCAATGGAAAAGGGCAGATCAAATATCAAAACAAAGATTTTCTTTCTTTGCAGTTCTAATGTGCACTGAATTTATCATGCTCCCCTTGAGTGCATGCTGAATCTTCAGACATATTTTCAATGAAGTACATGGCTCAATAACCTCTATCACCAAGGACTCATACTTACAACAATGATCCAACCAAGTGGAATTACATAATAGACTCAACTACCCAACCAAGTGGGTTTACAAATTGGAACAAGTCCTTACATGATTGACTATAAAAATTTCACATCATTGGTCTCAACATGACCTTTTTAGCAAATTTTAGATATAACTCAAAGAATCTCAAGCAGGAGATCATAACATAAACCAATAAGAATTCCAACAATGCATCATTTTCAACAAGGCATGTGCTCCCCCTAAACTTGTGCATCCTTAACATCTTCAACAACCAATTCATCAAAGCAAATTCATAAAAATATCAGAGAATGATATAGAAAGATGAATGCTGAATCAAAATAGAGATTACCCAACATCCCCATATCTGTTCTGAATGCTAACCCAGAGAATTTATGTGAGAAAAAAATCATACGCGGTTTTAAGCACAGTAACTCACGTATATACGTGATTCACCTTTATAGGACCCACGTACCGAAATTTAATCTTCTGAAATTAATCAGACTTGATCAAAGAGGCGAAGACAACTCCCAGCTTCTGTCTGAGATATTCGAACGTTTCCCTGGGAAGAGGTTTAGTAAATATATCAACAACTTGTTCTTTGGAGGGAACATACTCCAACTTAACCTTTTTTTCAAGCACTTGTTCATGTAGGAAGTTATACTTGATAGGAATGTGCTTGGTATTGGAATGCATAACAGTATTATTTGAGATACTAATGGCACTTGTATTATCACATAAGATGGAGATGGGAGGTGAAAATTTGATTTGAATGTCTTGTAGAGTCTGCATCATCCATAGAAGTTGTGTGCAACATGATGCTGCAGCCACATATTCTGCTTCCGCTGTAGATAAGGCAATAGAACTTTGTTTCTTGCTGAACGAAGTACTAATCGGGGCCCCATATACAATGCACCACCACTAGTGCTTTTCGATCATCAACATTTCCAGCCCAATCTGCTTCTGTGTAAGAATGAAGAGTGAGATCAACATTCTTTGGACACCATATGCCAAAGTCTTGAGTCCCTTGTAGATATTTGAATATTATTTTTACAGCCTGAAGGTGTGACTCTCTTGGATTAGCTTGGAATTGTCCAACAATCCCAACTGCATACATAATGTCAGGTCTTGTCCCGGTTAGATAAAGCAGACTTCCAATCATGGATCTATATTCTGGTTGATTCACCATGGGAGAATCATCATGAGAACTGAGGTTACACCCAGTTACCATTGGTGTACTTACAGGTTTGCAGTCTTCCATCCCATAATTCTTCAGAATTTTCTTAAGATATTTTTCTTGTGATAAAAATATGCCATTTTTTGCTTGTTGCACTTGTAAACCAAGAAAAAATATTATTTCCCCAAGTAAAGACATTTCAAATTCTTGCTGAATAACAGAAGAAAATTTCTGACTCATAGACTCTTCATTACTCCCAAAAATGATGTCATCAACATATATAACTACAATCAATATTCTATCATTTTCAATTTTTGTGTATAAGTTGCTATCAACGGATCCCTTTGAAAAAACTCGTTGATGAAGATATTTGTCAAGACGGTAGTACCATGCCCTTGGAGCTTATTTGAGACCATATAAAGACTTTTAAAGTTTTCAAACAAGTTTTTCATCATTTCCCAAAATGAATCATTCGGGTTGTTCTATATAAAATTCTTCTTCTAGATCACCATTGATGAAAGCAAATTTAACATCCATTTGATAAACTTTGAATTGTTGAAATCTACAAAAGGTAAGAAATGTTCTTATGGTTACTAGTCTAGCTATAGGAGCAAATTTTTCTTCAAAGTATATACCTTCTTGTTGAGCATACCCTTTACAAACAAGTCTAGCTTTGTTTCTAATAACATCTCCATTTTAATTTAACTTGCTTTTGAATATCCATTTTGTTCCAATAACATTTTTATCATGAGGTCTTGGAACTAATTCCCAAGTGTGATTCTTTTCAATCTGATCAAGTTCTTCATTCATGGCTTGAATCCAACATTCATCTTTACTAGCTTGATTTACATTCTGTGGTTCACTAGTGGATAAGAATGCTAGATAGCTAGGGGATCCTACAAGAGTTCTTCTTGTTTGGACACCTGATCCATTTTCTCCCAAAATTTGAGATTCTGGATGATTCTTTTGTACATACCTGGATGGAGATTTTTCAGATAGATCTTATTCTGCTGCTTCATTGGGTTCACCTTCTATATTGTTGCTATTTGATGAGGGAAAATATACATCATCATCATCTTCAGTTGTTGTTGTTATTTCCTTTTTAGGAGCTGAGAGAGACTCATCAATTACAACATCAATACATTCAACAATATTCCTAAGTATTTTATTGTAGCACTTATATGCTTTACTTCTTTAAGAGTAGCCAAGAAATATTCCTTCATGTACTCTTGGTTCAAATTTACCAAGTTTTTAATTATTGTTCTTGATAAAACATTTGCTTCCAAAAACTCTAAAATGATTTACAGTGGGAATATTTCCATACCAGAGTTCATAAGGAGTTTTATCACTGTTTACTTGAACATGAGCTTTGTTACGAATGTTTACTGTAGTATATGCTGCTTCTCCCCAAAAGGTATCAGGAGTTCCAGATTCATCAAGCATAGCTCGAGCCATTTTTTGAATTGTTCTATTCATCCTTTCTGCAACGCCATTTTGTTGTGGGGTTCCAACTACAAAAAAATTATCTTTTTATGCCATGATGTTCACAAAAATAAAACAATTCATCTAATATATATTCTCCTCCTCAGTTAGATCTAAGAAATTTGATTTTTAGATCTAATTCATTTTCAACCAAAGCTTTGAATATCTTAAATTTTTCGAATGCTTCATCTTATGTTTCAGTAACCCAATCCAACACATTCTAGATAAGTCATCAATAAATAAAATATAGTATTGTTCTCCACGTGGTGACTTTTTCCTTATCGGACCACATAAATCAGTATGTATGAGTTCAAGAGGCTTACTTGCTGATCCTTCTTTGGCATTAAATTTCACTCTGGTTTGCTTGCCGAATTGGAAAGATTTGCATATGGTACTTTCAGGCAGAGTGATGATGGGAAGATCACAAACAACTTTGAGTTTGCTAGTTTTGCTGATTTGAGAGAAACTCAAATGCCCCAATCTTCTGTGCCATAACCAATTTTCTGAAGATTTACCCAAGTAACATTGTTATTTGCAACCTTTCAATGCATACAGATTTCTTGGTGTTCTAATTCCTTTTATTACCGTTTTTCCTGTGTCAAGTTCACTTACCACACATTCTTTTAAACTAAAGACAACTTCATTTCCTTGATCACACATTTGAATCACACTTAACAGGTTATGTTTTAATCCATCCACATACATAACATTGTTAGCTTTTACCTTTTCTTTTAGAAAAATAGAACCTTTTCCTTTAATGACAGCAGGAGTATCATTTCCAAAGGTAACATTCTTTTCTCTTTCTAAAGCATTGTATGCAAGAAGTTTATTTATATCACCTATCATGTGCTTTGAGAATCCGCTATCAATGTACCATTGATTTTCTTCCCCTTCTGCAAATAAGGCTATGCCACAATTCTCAACCTATAAGTCCTTCTTTCTCCATACCTTGGAATTTGAAGGTACATGATATTTTGGTTGAAGTTTTCTCCTACATTCAGATTCTCCATGACCAAAGTTATTGCAATAAGCACATTCAATTTCATTTTGAAGAGGAGAAAATTTGTTATAAGTATTCTTCTTTATTCCAGTCTCATTTCTTTGCTTTCTTGCTTCTCTGGTCATGGTGGTTTTGTATGTAGCACATTGAACATCTTTATGACCAAAATTATGACATGAGAAACATTTCCCATTAAAGAAGAAATTTATGCGATTATGAAACCTTCTATTTGTGTTTACCTGTTGATTTTTATTTCTCTGATTGATATTTATGCTATTTTTCTTTGTATTGAAGTGGTCATGCTTTACCTGTGAAGTTTCTTTGTTCTCTTGCTGAGTGACGAAATGTTGTAGGTTGGCTTTAGCTGCATTTAGATAACATGGTGTTGAAGACTGAGAGGATTCTCTAATATATCCAAGACCCGTCTTTACAAAAGGAGAGTGTTGAACTGTAGGAATTTATAGGGTAAGTTTCGTAGATCAAGAACCAAAGGTCACCGCTCACAAATAGATCAAAAATCAGTACACCAGTATAATCATGTGGTTAAAACCCTCAAAGAGGGAAACAGTCCACGCCCTGAGCCAACACGGCCACTTCAGGGAATTTATTGATCCGAATGGAAAATGGCATCAACCCATGGTATTCATCTACCCATGTTATCCATCCACCCATGGAATTTACCCATGGTATTGTAAATGGCATCGACCCATGGTATTTATCCACCCATGATATTTATTCACCCATGGTATTATAAGTGACCCATGGTATGTATCCACCCATGGTATTCATCCACACATGGGATTTACCCATGGTATTGTAAATGGTATCTACCCATGGTATTGGCCCATGGTATCCACCTATGGTATTTTATTTAAAAAAAAGGTTATAAATAACAACCCTCACTTTGTAAAAGGACAGATTGTCTGCCACAATGTAGCTTCTACAGTTATTCTCTGTTTTAATAAAATAAGTTTCTTTGTGGTTTTATTTTCTTTGTGTTCTCTCTTTTTTCTGGCCTTCTAATTTTGCAGATCTTGTCAGATTTATTTCAAATTTTTAGATCTTGGGGGTCTCCCCCCAAGATTTGGATCAGTGGTATCAGATTCAGGTTATGCCTCCATGGGAATGAGGGTTTGAAACATATTTCAGTTTCAATGTTTTGCAGCAATCTTTAGCAAAATCCCTGAATTTTTTTTGGGCGGCGAGTTTTCAGATCAGATCTGAAAATTTTGTGAAAAAATTACAAAAAAAGAAGCCCATATCTGGATTCCTTGCATAAAAATACTCAAATTCAAAAAAAAAATCGGCCAAATTGGAGTTCAGATGAGGGAGATATCGCTGATTCAAAATCAGCAATGTTGAAGCAATTTTTCTGACGACAATTCATGGACGGCGGCTCTCCTGTCATTTTTCACAATTTTCAGTGAAAAATTTCGAAAGAATGGATATAGATCTGATATCCTCTTGAAAATTCACCCAATTTCAAAAAAACAATCGGTCGAATCGGAGTCCGGATGTGGGAGTTATCGTTGATTTAAAATCAACTATTTTTTCAGAAATTTTGTGACGGAGAGACAGTTCCAGCGCAAATCTGAGAGTCTAGAGTCTCCAGATAGTGGTTTCAAATACACAAGAAGATGCAGAATGATCATTCCATTTCCAAAAATGGGTTATAATAAATATTCTGAGTTATATTGACCGAGTTATGCTCATTTTAAATCTGGAGCAGCATTCAGAGCAGGTTCCCTTTGGAGACGTGCCCTCCCACCCCGCTTTAGTAGGCACCTGCTTCACATTCATTAGTTTCATCATAGCAGCATTCGGCTTGGGTTATTTAGAGATGTGCCCTCCCACCCCAAGCTATGTAGGCACCTGCTACTTCTTCAACAATTAGCATCACGGTTATGGGTCAACTGCACAAAATAATTTTCATCAAAGTCCATTTTCTAGGCCGCACACTGTTAGTAACACAGTTGGTCATAAGCATTACAGGGTATCTCTATCCTTGGATCTTCGTTTTTCATGGTTTTTGTTCATCCACAAACCCACACTTCATCAAAGTCCATTTGCTAGGCCGCACACTGTCAATATCACAGTTGGTCACAAGCATTACAGGGTATCTCTATCCTCGGATCTTCGTTCATCACGATTATGGGTTAACTACACAAAAACCTCCTCTTCAGTGGCTCTTCATATTAAAAAAAGGCTTATCAGGAGGGAACTTCACGCAATGGGGACCATTGCTTCTTAAGAAGGGAGGAATGATCCAAATGGAAAATGGCATCAACTGATGGTATTCATCTACCCATGTTATCCATCCACCTATGGAATTTACCCATGGTATTGTAAATTCTATCGACCCATGGTATTCATCCACCCATGATATTTATTCACCCATGGTATTGTAAGTGACCCATGGTATGTATCCACCCAAGGTATTCATCCACACATGGGATTTACCCATGGTATTGTAAATGGTATCTACCCATGGTATTGGCCCATGGTATCCACCTATGGTATTCTATCTCAAAAAAAGGCTATAAATAACAACCTCACTTTGTAAAAGGACATATTGTTTGCCACAATGTAGCTTCTACAGTTATTCTCTGTTTTAATAAAACAAGTTTCTTTGTGGTTTTATTTTCTTTGTGTTATCTCTTTTTTCTGGCCTTCTAATTTTGTAGATCTTGTCAGATCTATTTCAACTTTTTAGATCTTGGGGGTCTCCCCCCAAGATTTAGATAATTTATTAATATAAAAGAAAATTTACATATGTTTATCTCATAAATGGTTACCGGACAAATGACCCTCTATGCTCTTTAAATAGAGTTCATGGACCAATCGGGTGTTAAGCCATGGATCAAGTGCCGTTAATACCGAGGTGAGAGATAACCATCGGATCACTACAAATCGTGACCATCAGATTATAAATTACAAATGTACATGGTAAAGAAACACACTTTACATAACTCTACACTAGACTAAGTTATTATTAACTATTTACTATGTGTTGGAATATCCTAACATCCCCCCTTAAGAACAACTTGGGATAGGATTGAAGGATTTACAAAGGTGACACAAAAGGAACCTATTTCCTATGTGTCGAAATATCCTAACATCCCCCCTTAAGAACAAATTGGGATAAGATTGAAGGATTTAAAAAAGTGACACAATAGGAGAAGGAAGGAGGCATTAGAGCCTATCCCCCCTTAATGACAACTTTCCTGAACTCCAAGCATGGATCGAAGTTTGGTAAACTTCGCTTATGTGAGATCCTTCGTAAAGATATTAGCTACTTGATCATTGGTTGGACAATACTGCACTTGAAGAACATGACAATGAATGAAATTTTTGATGAAGTGTATGTGGAGTTCAATGTGTTTCATACGCTGATGCTGAACTGGATCTTTACATAGCTGAATGGCACTTTGATTATCACACCAAAGTGTAGTTGAATGCTGCTGATGAAGACCAAATTTAGACAGAATCTGACGAAGCCACATGGCTTCCTTGCTGGCTTCAACTGCACCACAATACTCTGCTTCTGCTGAAGAAAGGGAGATGGGACTTTGTTTCTTACAAGACCCAGTAATAGGTCCTGAACCAAGAGTGAATACATATCCTGTAGTGGACTTCCGATCATCAGGGTCACCAGCCCAATCAGAATCAGTGAAACCAATCAACAAGGGAGATGCTCTTGCACTGTAATGAATCCCAAATTGAACTATACCTTGAATATATCGAAGTATTCTTTTAGATGCTTTCCATTGACTTTCATGGGGTTGGTGCATAAACCGAGCGACAAGACCAACAACAAAGGAAAGGTCAGGACAGGTATGGGTTAGATACAAAAGTTTACCAACAAGTTGACGGTATAAGGTAGCATCAACTTCAGGGGTAGTAAATTTGACTGAAAGCTTGACTCCAGACTGAAAGGGAGAAGGGGCAGGCTTACAGTCTTCCATGTGAAAGTGGTGTAGAAGATCACAGGCATAATTGGACTAAGAGAGGGTAATGCCTTCCTTGGATTGCAAGACTTGAAGACCAAGGAAATAATGCAAGTGTCCTAAGTCTGTCACTTCAAACTTCTTTTTGAGGCTAGACTTCACATGTTTTATATGGTTTGGATCACTACCAGTAAGGATAATATCATAAACATAAAGAAAAAGGATGGTGAAGGAATTACCCACCTTCTTAGTGTAGACAGTGTTGTCAGAATGACACCTAGAAAATCCATTATCTAAGAGAAATTTATCCATTTTGGCATACCAAGCCCGAGGAGCTTGTTTGAGACCATAGAGAGACTTCCTAAGGTGAAAAACAAGGCTAGAGTATTTTTGGATAAAGCCAGGGGGTTGTTCCATGTAGATTTATTCATGCAAATCTCCATGTAAGAATGCAGATTTCACATCCATCTGATGGACTTCCCATTTAAAGGAGGCAGCAAGGGAAAGAACAAGGCGGATAGAATTCATTTTTGCAACAGGGGAGAAGGTTTCAGTATAGTCAATGCCTTAAACTTGTGAAAAAACTTTAGCAACAAGACAAGCTTTATGTCTATCCACTTTTCCATCTGGTCCAAACTTTGTTTTGTAAACCCATCTGCATCTGACAAATTTTCTTCCTTTTGGAAGAGGAACAAGATCCCAAGTATTGTTTGCCAATAAGGAATGATACTCTTCATTCATAACTTCATCCCAATCTGGATGACTGGAGGCTTATTCAAAGGTTTATGGATCAAGTTTTTCTGGAACTTGAGCCAATAAGGAAGAGGCTCTTTCGAATTGAGAACGTGTACGTCGTCGATCGGTAGGGTCACCTGCAAGAGAACTTGCTGCATCCCGAGTAGAGCGGACCCATCTTGGAAGCGGTGGAGTATAAGGAACAATTTCACGAGCTGGAGGAGGATTGTCATTCTCACTGTAATCATCTGAATTAGAATGAATGCTATTAAAAATAGAAGAGAGAGAGAGAGAGAGAGGTGGCACATATGCCGAATCAGGCTCGTAGGCCAAAGGTGGCACACCTGCCGAACTAGGCTCGCAGGCCGATATATTTTCATCAAAATTTACATCTCTTCTAATGATTATATTTTTTGATTTTGGTTGAAGAAGTCTATATCCTTTGACATCTTTAGAATATCCAACAAAAATACTTTTTTCAGTCTTAGGTTCTAAGGCTTTATGTTTTGCATCTGGAATATGCGCCCAAGCATCACTTCCAAAAACATGAAAGTGACTTACATCTGGTTTGATTGAGCTCCAAGCTTCTTCTGGAGTTATATTCTTTAAAACCTTAATAGGAGTGCGATTTACTATGTAATTTGCACAGTGAATGGCTTCTACCCAAAAATTGAGACCAAGTCCTTTAGATTGAAGCATACAATTAGCCATTTCTTTTAAGGTGCAATTCTTCCTTTCAGCTACACCATTTTGTTTTGGAGTATATGGAACAGTATGTTGCAATTGAATGCCATGCTCAATGCAGAAGTTGATAAATTTGTTGTTAACATATTCTCCACCATTGTTTGATCTTAACTTAAGAATTTGATGTCTAGATTGTTTCTCAACAAAGGCCTTAAAGGCCAAGAACATGTTAAAAACTTCACTCTTGAGTTTTAAGAAATATACCCAAGTGCGCCTGGAAAAATCAGCAATGAAAGTTAAGAAGTACTTGCAACCAGAGAAAGAAATAATAGGAAGTGTACCACATAAATCACTGTGCACAAGCCACAAAGGGGATGAAGCATGCCAAGAGGCACGTTTGTCAAAACTATTCCAATGACGTTTTCCGAGTACACATCTGGAGCAAACACCATCCCGACAAGATACCATAGGAAGGCCTGTCACCATATTTTCCTTCCATAGAGTTTGAAGAGAGCGATAGTTTAAGTGACCAAATCGATCATGCCAAAGTTTGCTCACATCATCATTATGAGCAACAAAAACAGAGGGAAGAGATGATGACCCAAAGTTGTCAAACTTATACAACCTTGTGGAATCATCAGCAATGCTAGCAGCTAAAATATGTTTAGGATCTTTGAGGTCTTTGATTACAACATCATGAGGTGATAATTCTACTGTTTTCCCTTTAACTGAATGAGTTATCTAATAAACAGATAGAAGGTTGCATGACAAGGTAGGAACACATAGTACATCATTAAAATGACCATTATCTAGGTGAATGGTTCTAGATCCTACAACACTAAGAGATCTATCATCACCAACATAAATATGTTTGGTGTTACAATCATTTAAAGAAGAAAACATGGATTTATTTTTAGCCATGTGGTAAGAAGCTCCAGAATCAATGAGCCACTCATGAGAAGGAGAAGAAGAAGATACATTTAATGCATAACCAGATCTTGATGCTTGAAAACCACAAGTAGAAAGTGCCATGCCTGAAGATGAAGGTGAAGAGTGCTCCAAATTGATGTTGTGATTCTTCATTGCTGCTTCTAAGGCTTCCATCTTCTTAAAAAAATTGGACTCTAAATGGCCATCATGATTGCAAAAGTTGCAATTTCTATCTGTCTTCTTTCCTTCTTTTTTTATGCCTTATCATTTTGGCGAGTTGCTTTTTCAGTTTGTGGCTGAAATTGCTTAGGACCCTTGTTTGGTTCATACGATGCTTGTTAGGATACTGCTTCTTGGGATTCTTTTGATATGATTGATGTTGGGCTACTAAGGCTTTCTTAGAAGCATTTCCACCAGTGATAAGACCAAGGTGTAAAAGTTTTTCTTGTTCTCTTATCAAAGAATCACAAAAGGCATCAAAAGAGGGATTCTTGTAGGTGGTTCCTGAAAAAATGATGGCTTCTATAGTGGAATGGAAGGTGGAAACAAATACAGAGTATGTAGGGCCAAGCTTAGTAAGAATGCAATAGATGAGGCTACCATCTTCCTTTTTGACCTTACAACCTTCTAAAAGAACTCTGAGGGTCTTGAATTTGGACAAAAAATCTTCAATAGAGGAGAAATTATTGGGGTCCAAAGTAAGCAACTCATTTTCAAGCTGATGGGCCCTGATTTGATTTTGAATGCCAAAGACAATATTTAGCTTGTCCAAGGCTTCATGAGGGGTGTCAATGTCAAGGATATGAAATCGAAGATCTTGAGCAATGGACATTCCTATCAACCCTCGTGCTTGATCTTGTTTATTTTCCCATTTAATGACTTTATCATCATCAGAAGGTTTAGTTTCTACTCCCGTGGCTATTCTATAAAGCCCTTTACTTCTAAGTATATCTACCATGTGAGGTAGCCATTGGAAATAATTGGTGCTGTTAAGAATAATCGGGCATGCACTTTCCATTTAAAAAAAAAACTGAAGCTGAGAAAAGCTGAAACTAACTACTCCAATGGAAAGATCTCGAAAAATTAGGCCGTTTAAAAAAAAATGGCTTGAAAAATGACTTGTGGATGAAGAAGTTATGCCTTTTGAAAAAAACTGAGTTGTAGATGCCGAACAGTTACGGGTACGGGATGAAGTGCGGCTTTTTTTAAAAAAAATCCACCCCTTTGAGCAAAATATTTTTACAAAAGAAGCTTGAGAAGGAGACTTGAACCCAAGACCTCTATTCTCATAAACTAACCCCTCACCAAGTGAGATAGTAAAAGCATTATGTTATTTTAGAAAGGAGGAAAGGGGGATTATTATTATTATTATTATTATTATTATTATTATTATTATTATTATTATTATTATTATTATTATTATTATTATTATTATTATTATTATTATTATTATTATTATTATTATTATTATTATTATTATTATTATTGGAGGTGTGCGTGCCTTTTCCTGCACAAAAAATGAGTAAAAGAAACGAAATGCAAAACCTTATGGCAGAATGTTAGATTCTCGGTTAGCCTTATCGGCAACTATCACTTTTTTCACTATTTCTGATTTCCCAAGATCGCACAAAGATGTGGGGAAAGAGCATACATAGCAAAAAAAAAAAATCCCTTTTTTCTGTTTCTGATTTTCTGAGATCGCACGAGGTGCACAGAAAAGAGAATACACAGAGAAGAGGGTATAGATCCTGAAAATAAATAAAACCTTAATACAGGAAAAAAACCGAAATAAGCAAAAATATTAACAAATATAACTGCAAAATAGATGCTTTATAACTCAAGATCTAAACTGACATAACTTGGGCAGCCGAAAACCTTTTCGAATGAAATGAAAGGAATTACTCACTGTAACAGATGCTCCGAACACAACCGAGCAGTTCTCCAAGCCCAAAAATGTCCAGAAATAGTAGATTTACAAAATGACATTCGCATGCAGTCAAATCGGCTTCAGATTTTGATCAACAACGGACGCGACCCTCAAAATAGCTCTGATACCATGTAGGAATTTACAGGGTAAGTTCCGTAGATCAAGCACCAAAGGTCACCGCTCACAAATAGATAAAAAATCAGTACACTAGTATAATCATGTGGTTAAAACCCTCAAAGAGGGAAACAGTCCATGCCCTGAGCCAACGCGGCCACTTCAGGAAATTTATTAATATAAAAAAAAAGTTACATATGTTTCTCTCATAAACGGTTACCGGAAAAATGACCCTCCATGCTCTTTAAATAGAGATCATGGATCAATCGGGTGTTAAGCCATGGATCAAGTGTCGTTAATACCGAGGTGAGAGATAACCGTTGGATCACTACAAATCGTGACCGTCAGATTATAAGTTACAAATGTACATGGTAAAGAAACACACTTTACCTAACTCTACACTAGAATAAGTTATTCTTAACTATTTACTATGTGTCGGAATATCCTAACATGAACCTTGATAATTACATCTAAGGTTTCAGTTCCTTTAGCAAATCTAAGATTTAAAGTTTTCTCTTTCTCAAATTCCTTTCTTAGACTTACTATTTCACATTCTAATTTCTCATTATGCTTCTCCTTTTCTATAAGCTGATTCTTTAGAGTATCTATGGAATTGTTTTTTTCTTCCAAACATATTTTGAGCTGATTAATTTCTTCAAGAAAATCATTTTCTTCTAGAGCATCCATAAAGGTATCTTTAGCCTTAGTAGTGTCTTTTTCAAAAGCCATGAGTAGTCTAACATCTTGATCATATTCTCCTTCTTCACTATTTGATAGTCCATCACTATCTTCATGAGTATAATAACTTTTTCTATTGATAAAATGATTTTTATTTCCTTTTGCCACTTCCTTTCCTTTTTCATGTTTTTTCTTTATGAGGACACTTAGAAGCATAATGATCAACACTTCCACAAACAAAACATTTAAAAGGAATCTTACCTTTGAACCTTCCAGTGCCATGTTGTAGCTTCTTTACAAAATTGATCTCATCTTCTTCTGAAACATACCCTAATCATTCTTGTTCTTTTTCTTCTTTTCCTTTTGCAACAGCTCTAAAGACAACTTCTTTGACTTCAGATGGACCTCCTTTTCTCATTTCACAAGTAGTCAGAATACCATGAAGTTGAACAATAGTACAAGTTTGTAGATTCTGCTTTTCTTCAATAGTAGACACTTTAGACTTGAATTTGGGAGTTAGAGATCTTAAAACCTTTTCTACCAGAGTAGTGTCAGTTATGGTTTCACCCATATTTCTCATACGATTTACAATATCATCCAGACATAAAATGAAACTGGCAATGATTTCCTCATTATGCATCTTGAGATTTTCATATTGAATCCTGAGAGTTTGGAGTTTAGCACTTTTTACCTTCGTATCACCTTCGTAGCTTAGAATGATTTTGTCCCATATCTCCTTTGCTGTATTCAATTGCATTTCTTTAACAAATTCTGATTCAGTCAGACTTCCCAATAATGAATTGATTGCCTTTGCATTGGTTTCGTATTTTTTTCTTTCTGTTGTATCTGCTGGAACTGATGCTAGATATTGATAACCTCCTTCAACTATAGCCCATACATCTGCTCCAAGAGATTGAATATAGGATCTTTTCCTTGTCTTCCAAAAGATTAAATTTTTTTCGTTGAAGAGAGGAGCCTTGTAGATGCTGTCACATCTTGATTTCTCATCTTAGCTGATATTCCTTCTAGCGATTAAGCTTCTTCAGAAGGACCTTCTCTGATACCAATTGTTGGGAAAAATACTGGGGGGGGGGTGAATCAGTATTTAGAGCTTACTGAAATCTTTTACTTTTTCTTTACTGAATTTCGTAAGTGGCTTTTATGAACCCAACTCATGTATACACATGTATATACCAAAAGAAACTAGCGTATACTGACATAATTTTATTGTTTAGAAAAAAACCTTTAATTCAGTTTATCAGTCATGCATCTATTAGATGATCAACAAATATGTGCAGTAACAAAAAAATAAAACATCACACAATAGAAACACACATGAACACCAAGATTTAAGGTGGAAATCCAATTCGGGAGAAAACCACCGTTGTTGTCATCTTTATCTACAATATTTATTATATGGAAAACTGATTACAATTTTGTATTGATGCAGACTCATATCAGTACGCAGGTATCTACCTGCAGAATCCTGCAACCTTCTCTTGTTTTCTAGCTGCTACTGGAAGGGAGCTACAACCCCCTGAACTTACTTACCAACCACTACTGGAGGGGAGCTTCAACCCCCTGATTAGAACACCAGCTTCTACTGGCAGGAAGCTTATATTTCCATACTGAAGGTTTCAACCCTCAGAACCACTGTAGACCACATTTCATTAATTTTCATACTAGATCCCATAGCTTCAACTCAACTCATCATAAATATCATCAATAATAAACTGAACCCAAAATTCAATCATAGCAGTGTGAAAACTGTAACCAGAACACATAAATAACCCAGATTTCAGAATAGGTATGTAGAATTAAACTCAAACTTGAACATTCATAAACTTAAAATGCATACGCTACTTCTCTTCACTAAAACTGTGTGTATACGCTCTTTCTCTCACACCAACCTGTGCATAACTCTGTGAATACTGTTTTTCAGAATGTAATCAGTCTCAGATCTAGATCTGAGGCTTTCAGTCAGATATCTTTTAGAAATGCAGATCCCTTCATCAGTTAGTCACCATCAACCATGTTTATTCTCTCATTGATAATATTTGTATATCATCAACGTAGCAGCATATACAGTATTCAAACAACCCATATCTACAAGAAGACTTCATTGAAAAACAAAAGAAATATATGAGAAATAACCAGAAAACCTCTGAAACAAGCTTCAAAAAAACCTAACTTCCATACGCGCTTTTGCTAAGACAAAGTCGTGTATATACACTATTTCACCACGACAAACTAGCATATAGAACTGTAAATATGAATTTTGCAGATTGTATCAGATCTATAGGACTTGTCTGCTCAACTTAGTGTTCCTAAATTGATGTCATAAATTGTCAACTAGGGCTAGTAAACTGTTGAAGTGAAGTGCACTATATGTGCCTAGGTATATGCTTCCTACTTCATTGTGTTTAGTGTTTTTCTAGTGTTTTTGGTTTTGTGTTTTTATGCTAAGAGGAAAAGAACTAAGTGTTGGTAAAGTGAAGTTGTTTGTCACACTAAAACAAAGCAAAATCTATTCTAAACTATGTAAGGCACCTAAGAACAGAAAATGATAATTCACAGATTTCAAAACTTGACAAGAAAAATAACTCATAACATGAACTTAGTCCAATTCATTTCACTATAAGTATGTTGGAACAATTTGAGAAAAGGATAAGTTTAAGGCAATGAGGTTCTTCTAAGTAAACAACAACTTACAATTATCACAGAGAAAATCTCATCCATGGTTAGAAATTTGTTGGAACACATCTGGAAAAGATTATCTGTAACATAGTAAGGAACCCTACTCTAAATTAACTTATGACACTAAAATTGATCTATTCTGCAACTCAGAATGTCACTTATTAAACCTCATTCAAAGGTTAGAAATCTTTTGGAATAGTTTTGGAAAGAGGCAAGTTTGTAAAATTATGAGAAATTGCGGAACAGTCAAGACTTCAAAATGACATTACCAATTCTTGTTCCTATGTTAATGATGTATTAGTAGAGATTAAGAACAAGAACAGTTTGTAAATAATGAAGGCCTTTAAGTCTAATCAGAACTAGAGTACAACTAGCTAATAAAAGTTGAAATACAATGAATAGAACTGAACTAGAATGCAATCAATCAAACTTGAAATACTGTGAACAGAACTGAACTAGAGTGCAATTAATCAAACTTGAAATACTGTGAACAAAACTGAACTCGAGTGCAATTAACCTCCGAAATACTACAGATGAATTTAAATGCAACTAATCTCTGAAATACTACAGCTCTATCTCGTTCAGTGTTAGTGATATTTTGGAACAATTCATAAGAATAAGACTGGCTGTAACATCCGATGTAAGTGAGTGTAAAAAATGAAGTTAAGAAAACTGCCTAAATTAGGAACGAAACAGAGCTACAGTTACTTATCTAAACAATATGCACAGAGCTTCTCGGGCAGTAGGGGCCCTCTACCACCAGATTAGCACACGAATCTCCTCAAGATTGCTTCAGATCATGCAATAAAGTTGTACTTCTTTCATTAAAGGAAAAATACTCCAGAAACAGAGTATTACGGTGTTTTGAGATCTAACAACAAAACATCAATCTAGCTAACTGTCTCTTGGTTTCCCGAGTTATTCTTATAAGAGAAATACATAACTACCCTAGAGAAGAAATAGGGATAAGTGTCTTTTTCAATCAAAATCAAATTAGAACTCTTGTGGAGGCCTCGTACTTTGCTGAAGACATCTGTAGAGTCCTTGTCCTGGTAGGAATCTGCTTTTTAGTTTTGGTTTCCCCCACGTGCATAACCACCTATAGATTTTTGCTCAGATTTCGTAGAGGGAAAGTAATGATGTAGGAGTTTTGTGGAATTCAACCATATGCGTTTTTCCTTTAAGTGACACCTGTATCCTGTGTGAACATGAAGATAGCTGCAGAATAGGCGACTAGCTACAGAATGGCTGCATTCTGTAGCTGAGTCTAGTAAAAAATTACTACAACAACAAAACCACGAAAATATAGCAAGTCAGTCATTGTATGCATTCCTAAAGTGACTTTAATCAATCCTATTGATCTTTTGAGCCTATAATTGATAAGGGACAGAGGAAATGGAGTGAAATTTGGTGAAAGGAAAGGACATCTTTGGGACTCAACAGGACTTACCCAGGTTTCTTCACTTTTCTTCAGCAAGCATGTGCTAGATCACAGATCTAATCATTTCTTCAATAAATCATGTAGGTACATAGGTATTTCAGATCTAGAGATCTTGATCCATCATTTTATCCAAGGGTGCATCATAACTTCTGATTTATCAATAAGAACAGAGCTCATCCCATGCAGATATACCTCAGAGAAAATATTTAGTAATAACCCTTACATGTGCAAACATTTCTCTATGATCTTCTTCTCCTTATATAGATGTAGCCTTTACCAATACCATGAGTCAAAACCACACAACAGCCTATAGTATTCTTGGACGTAATCAAATAGACAACTCAACGTTCAATACTGTGGGCTAATACCATGGTAATTCCTATTGGTATCAAACCTTTTGGAGCGCAAAAGGAATACGCGACTTAGAACATACTTATCCACATGTATACATGACTTGGCCTTTACAAACCTGTGTATAGTTCCTACAATATCAAAATTATCCAATCTTCTGCTGGTCATTACACAATTCTTTTGATAGACTGCTGAGCTTCTCCAAGAAGACATGTACTCCATCCTTTGCCAGAGAGCTTCCATCAAGGAAAACATTACAATATATTAGGACATAGGAAACATTTTTCCAACATATCGGTGGCCACCCACCTATTCCATTTGGACCCGCACCATCAATTCTTGCACCTTTTCACTTTCAACACAACTTACTATCTTTAACATGTTTCGGGTCTTGCACTCCTGGAGCCATTTTGGGACCCTAATGATCCAGGTGGATATTGGTGGCCACCCACCTATTCCATTTAAAACGCCACCATTAGTCCTTTCAGTTTTTCATTTTCAGCACAAATTACTATTTTTAGTAGTTTTTCGGGTCCTGAACTTTCGAAGCCATTTTGAGGCACTAAAAGACATTTTTTTGGCATCACGCATCCAGTGAATATTATTGCATTCTGAAATCGATATTCGTAGTTAAAATTTCTAGTCCTCGAATAGATCTTTCTAACAATGTATCATATGTGTCAAATAGAGATAATATGCCAAAGTTACGACCCTGGGAAGTTGAAACACCAAGTTACCCAAACAGGGTGCATAGTTGGCGCTTCATCTCCTAGGGTTAGGTTTTTGGACGTTTAGAGTTTTCCGTTGTTTCTCAATAATAAATAGGCCCTCAAGCCTCATTGCAACACAATCTAGAGGCATGTAGCTGCCACATCTCTTCTCAGAGATAAGCTACCAGCGCCTTAGCTATTTGATTTCCATTATGACTGTGAGAATATTTCTGTTATTTGATATTAATGAAATGAAGCATTATTTCCACTGCATATCTATGTTTATCGCTATTTCTGTATTTTATTGTGTTCCCGCATAAATCCAGATTAGTGGTATTAGAGTGATTCTGCTCTTTCTCTATTTTTCTTTACATGTCCCCAACACGGTTAGGGTATAAGGAGTTAGGGCTCGATCTGTTTGAACCTTTGCAAAATTAGCCTCACAAACCCCGACGAACTCCCATGGCAGAAGAAAAGAAAGACAAGGGAGAAGGAGATCCTATCAAAATATTGTTCGAGGAGGCCCTCGAGAAACAAAGGAATGTGATGATGGATAACTTTGCTCAGATCCTTCAACGACTGCCCACCTACGACGTATCTGCATGAAACAACTACTCTAGAGGTGCCACTCCCTTCAAGGTATAGGTAAACTTTGATTTTCCTATATTTTAAGCCTAGATAGATGTAGACACCATGGTTGAATTTGCTGCAATGGTATTTCTCGGTCCATGATTTCTCCAACCGAGAAAAGATTATTTTTGCAGTCCTCAAAGCCGCCTCTTATGTCAAAGATGGGTGGGAAACATAATATGAGCAAAAGGACAGGACAAAACCCTCTCTCTTCTCGGCCACACCCACTTGGAATTCATTCCAAGATGGCATCAAGGAACAATATTACCCCATGGGGAGCTATGAGGAAAAGTACATCCAATGGGACATGTAGCAACAACAAAGGGATCAATATGTGAACGAACTGCTGAATTTGTTCCATACCCTGCGCACAATGTTTGGTATTAAAGATTCAGAGAGAAATTTGGTGCTCAAGTACTGCAGCTATCTACACAGACACATTCAGGAGGAAATGGAGTTCCTCGACATTACATCGCTTGGCACGGCATATCGCTATGCCGCCAAGATCGAGCATAAATTTAAGTAGAAGAAGTGAGACTTTGGATCTACGAATCTGAAGCCAGGGAAAGGCACCCTCGAACTACAGAAAAAGGGGCAAGGCCAAAGCAGGGCAACTTAAAATAACACCAAAAATACAAAGAAGGACACGAGGAAGTGGTGTGAATTTCATAATAGCCCCACTCACAACACAAACGAGTGTTGGGCCAAACAGTCGTTGGTGGCCGAAATAAAGGCACTCAAATCAGATGCATGTCCTGATCCCAAGTTAGAACCAGAGAAAGGCAATGAAAAAGGGAAGCAGATCATTGAGGTGGATCCTAGTGCCATTTTTCCACCACCAAGATCTAGAGGGAGGATCCCGAGGATCCAGAGGAGGGGGAGCGACTCTTCTATTCACAGATGTGGTTTAAGGGTTCTCCATTGCAATTCCTTGTTGATAACGGAAGCCAAAAGAACCTCATTTCAACAAAGGTCATGAAGCAGCTTGGCCTACCGACCATAGCACACCCAGAGCCTTATACCATTGGGTGGCTTCACCCAGGGAGAGATATACGAGTTCGCGAGCAGTGCCACCTTCCATACAGTATCAAGCCCTTCACGGATGAGGTAGTGTGTGATGTTTCTCCTCTTGATGTAGCTGATGTATTATTAGGCGAACCACACTTATGGAGG
This sequence comes from Pinus albicaulis, assembly GCA_034641835.2. NCBI lineage: Eukaryota > Viridiplantae > Streptophyta > Pinopsida > Pinales > Pinaceae > Pinus > Pinus albicaulis. Next base: position 29,468 of record JAXQQM020065997.1, read on the forward strand.
CGACATGCTGTGTATGAGTCTAGGCCTTTTGTTGTTATTATTAATTTGGTAAATAACATGTATAGGATATCGGAGGTAGTACCACCTGCTGTCATCTCTTTGACTACTGCAGAAAAACACAGTAAGATTGTTTCCCAAACCAGGAAATTTATTTTCCTTACAACTCACTCACTGTGAAAGAAAAATATTGTGGCCAAAATGTCAAAATAGGGCTCCCTTGCACGGGTGTAGCAGATGGACAAAGTCATGGAGGAATACGAGGACATTTTCTCCTCACTCACAGAGGTTCCTCTACACTGTTAGTACAAGCACTCCATTGATCTGACCCCTGATGCACCGCCGCCTGATGTTGCCATACCTCATACAACTACACAAACAGAATCCACACATGTACTATCTGAGGCTAATAAAGAAATTAAATTTACTAAACGCATCCAGCATGTCTGCCGACAGGTCCATGACATCTTCGACAAATCTAAAACCCAGTTCAACAAAATTTGCCTCATCTCATGGAGAATGTCAACGCAATGGGGACCATTGATTCCTAAAGAGGGAGGAATGATCCAGGTGGACATTGGTGGCAACCCACCTATTCCATTTGGACCCCCACCATCAATTCTTGCAGCTTTTCACTTTCAACACAACTTACTATTTTTAACAGGTTTTCAGGTCTTGCACTCCCATAGCCATTTTGGGAACCTAATGATCCAGGTGGATATTGGTGGCCTCTCACCTATTCCATTTGGAATGTCACCATCGGTCCTTTCATATTTTTCAGTTTTAGCACAACTTACTATGTTTAGCAGTTTTTTCGGGTCCTTAACTTTCAGAGCCCTTTTGAGGCCCTAAATGACGTTTTTTGGGCATCATGCATCTGGCTAGTATGATTCTGTTGAAATCAATATGTTGTGAAACCAACTCCAAAAATAGAAGAAAAGAGATATCAATGCCTTAGAAATAAGCCACTTCGAGGGGGAAACCTCCAATACATTACATAAATGAGCAATTCTTGGATGTTACAAATGACCAAAACCTCCTTCTATATATAGGAGTCCATGGGGCCACAATCTAATCCTAGTGGGGACACAATGTAATCCAAGCCGACCTAACAATAATAATGTAAGGGCACAATAATAACAATATGGGGGTTACAGGGGTACAACAATAACAATAAGGGGGGCTACACTAACATAATAAGGGACTACACTATTAATATAGGGACTTAACATGCCCCTCTTCTTCAAACAAGTGTTGTCCTCAACGCTTGATTATTTCTTGATGCTTCTGTATAAAATTCTAATCCTCCCATGTGGAATCTTCTACAGGAAAGTTCTTCCACTTGCTGATATAATCTGAAATTGATCGTTCTTGTCGAGTTCTTGTTTCTGTGACTGCTTCAGAAATTCGTTCGATGTGATGTTGATCTTTTTGTTGTTTCATTAGATTCTGCACCAAATTTAGGTTATCCTTTGAGAGTTAGAGAACTTGTTGTTGATGCTCGATGTGATATTCCACTAATTTATCATCCATATTAGCTATTATTTGATCCTTCAAACCATCCAAATTAGCCTTCATTTCTACTTTTAAACCATCTATGTCATCTTCAGTTTCTCTTCGTAATATCGAAATTTGTTGCACTTGGTACAGTAATTTTGATAACTCATACTGCAATTCTTCCTCTTCATGCATCATAGTATATATTTTTGAGGGCTTAATGGGTATGGAATTATTTTTTGGAGGCATTATAGAACCCAATATGATAAAAATTCTAAAATATGGCCTTGGAATCACTTCAAAATGCTTTTTCAAACAAATGTTATGCAATTTTAAAAACCAAATACACACCTTTTTCTTGATTTTGAGGAGCTCGATATTGAAACTAAATTACCTTTGTGATTTCAGATATTCAATATCTGAAATTTGGCACTGAGGTATCCCTCTAAATTCTCTTTAGAATGCCGTAGGTCTAACATAATTTGGATTCTTTAAGACAATGTTGTGCCCAATCTCCTACGATGACCTAATTATGGACTGGTCCAGTAGAGCGAACTTGTATGACTTGCCACGTGTCACTGTTTCCTCCTTCGGCTCGGAAATTTATTGATAGGAAACTACAGTTTGTGTACTTGCATCCAATTTTTACGGCATTCCAATCCGATGCTCAGAGAGAGAGAGCTATGAAGATTGTCCCATGATCACGTCTTTGAGATGAAATTCAGGAGCTTGCAAAATTCCTAACTTCCACAGACCATATCTTTGAAAATATTGCGAACAAAGCTCTGAAATTTTGCGTCGATGTTCCTCAGGATTTTAGCTTCGCACTCTAAAAATTTTAGCTTCTGAAACTTCGTAGAAAACAAATTATAGCGAAAATACCACGATGACTTGTTTAGGTTAAATTCAGGAGCCTGCAAAAAGACCTAACTTCCACATATCATATCTCCAAAAATATTGCGAACCAAGTTCTGAAATTTTGCGACAATGTTCCTTCAGATTTCGGCTTCACACTCTAAAAATGTCAGCTTCTGAGCCTTCGTAGAAATTTTTTTATAGTGAAAATTCCATGATGACCTGTTTGGAGCAGCGAAACCCTAGAATCCAAAGCTATAATACCAAATGTTGGGAAACCAGCTCCAAAAATAGAAGAAAATATATATCAACGCCTTAGAAATAAGCCACTTCAAGGGGGAAACCTCCAATACATTACATAAATGAACAATTCTTGGATGATACAAATGACCAAAACCTCCTTCTATATATAGGAGTCCATGGGGCCACAACATCATCCTAGTGGGACCACAATGTAGTCCGAGCCGACCTAACAATAATAATGTAAGGGCACAATAATAACAATATGGGGGTTACAGGGGTACAACAATAATAATAAGGGGGGATACACTAACATAATAAGGGACTACACTATTAATATAGGGACTTAACACAATATTTGTGGTTAACAGTTGTAGTCCCTGGATAGATCTTTCGAACGATGTATCATGTGTGTCAAACTGAGATAGTATGCCAAAGTTACGACTCCGGGAAGTTGAAACACCAAGTTACCCAAACGGGGCCCATAGTTGGCGCTTCATCTCCTAGAGTTAGGTTTTTGGACCTTTAGAGTTTTCCATTGTTTCACAATAATAACTAGGCCCTCGAACCTCATTGTAACACAGTTCAGAGGCATGTCGCCACCACATCTCTTCTCAGAGATAAGCTACCAACACCCTAGCTATTTTATTTTCATTATGTTTGTAAGCATATTTATGTTATTTCATATTAATGAAATGAAGCATTATCTCCGCTGCATCTCTGTGTTTATGGCTATTTCTGTATTTTATTGCGTTCCTGCATAAATTAGGATCAGTGGTATGAAAGCGGGTCTGTTCTTTCTCTGTTTTTCTTTGCATGTCCCCAATTCGGTCAGGGTATAAGGAGTTAGGGATCAATCTATTTGAACCCTTGCAAGATTAGCCTCGTAAAACCCGATGACCTCCCATGGCAGAAGAAAAGAAAGACGAGGGAGCAGGAGATCCTATCAAAATATTGCTCAAGGAGGCCCTCGAGAAACGAAGGAATGCGATGATGGATAATTTTGCTCAGATCCTTCAAAAACTACCCACCTACGGCACATGTGCATCCAACAACCACTCTTGAGGTGCCACTCCCTTCAAGGTATATGTAAACTTTGACATTCCTATATTTGAAGGCCAGATAGATGCAAACGCCGTAGATAGATGGTTGAATTTGATGGAATGGTATTTTTCGGTCCATGATTTCTCTGACTGAGAAAAGATTATTTTTGCACTCCTCAAAGCCGCCTCCCATGTCAAATATTGGTGGGAAACCTACTGTGAGAAAAAGGATGGGACATAAACCTCTCTAGTCTCGGCTGCACCCACTTGGAATTCATTCCGAGATGAAAACAACAAAAAATATTACACCGTGGGGAGCTATGAGGACAAGTACATCCAATGGACCATGCTACGGCATCAAAGGGATCAAGATGTGCATGAACTAACGAATTAGTTCCATACCCTATGCACAAAGTTGGGTATTAAATATTCAGAGAGACATTTGGTGCTCAAGTATCGCAACTATCTACACAGACACATTCAAGAGGAAATAGAGTTCCTCGACATTATGTCGCTTGGCACTGCATATTGCTATGCCACCAAGATCGAGCATAAATTTAAGTAGAAGAAGCAAGACTTTAGATTCGCGAATCTAAAGCTAAGAAAAGGCACCCCTGAACCGCAGAACAAGGGGCAAGGCCAAAGCGGGGTGACTTAGAAAAAAACCACAAATTCAAATAAGGACTCGGGGAAGTGGTGTGAATTTCATAATAGCCCGACTCGCAGCATAAACGAGTGTTGGGCCAAACAGTCTTTGGTGGCCAAACTAAAGGCACCCAAATTAGGTGCATGTTCTGATCCTGAGTCAAAAATAGACAAAGGTGATGAAAAAGGGAAGCAGATCATTGTTGCAGATCCTAGTGCCATTATTTCCACCACCACGATCCAGAGGGATGATCCCGAGGATCCAGAGGAGGGGGAGTGCCTCTTCCATTCGTAGATGTGGGTGAAGGGTTCTACACTATAATTCCTTGTTGATAACATAAACTAAAATAACCTCATTTCAATAGAGGTCGTGAAGCTGCTCAACCTACCGACCATAGCACACCACCAGCCGTATGCCATTGGGTGGCTTCACCCAGGGAGATATCTATACGTTCGCCAGCAGTGTCGCCTTCTGTACAGTATCAAGCCATTAAAAAATGAGGTAGTGTGTGATATTTCTCCTCTTTATGTAGCTGATGTATTATTAGGCCAACCATACTTATAGAGGCGACATGCTATGTATGCTTCTCGACCTCGTGCTGTTATTATTACTTTGGGAAATAACTTGTACAGGATATCGTAGGTAGTACCACCTCCTATCATCTCTTTGACTACTGTAAAAAAACGCAGTAAGATTGTTTCCCAAACTAGGAAATTTATTTTCCTTAGAACTCGCTCACAGGGAAAGAAGAATATTGTGGCCACAACATGAAAACAGGGCTCCCTTGCACGGCTGCAACAGATGGAGAAAGTCATGGAGGAATACGAGGACATTTTCTCCTCACTCACAAAGGTTCGTCTACATTATCAGGACATGAAATCTATTGATTTGACTCCTGATGCATCACCGCTTGATGTTTCCATACCTCATACAACTACACAAAAAAAATCCACACATGTACTATCTGAGGCTAATAGAGAAACAAAATTTAATAAAAGCATCGAGCATGTCTACTCGCAGGTCCATGACATCTTCGATAAATCTAATACCTAGTTTAATAGAATTTGTGTCATCTCATGGAGGATCTCAACGCAATGGGTACCATTGATTCCTAAGGAGGGAGGAAGAATCCAGGTGGATATCGGTGGCCACCCACCTATTCCATTTGGACCCGCACCATCAATTCTTGCATCTTTTCACTTTTAGCACAACTTACCATTTTTAGCAGGTTTTCGGCTCCTACACTCCCAGAGGCATTTTGGGACCATAATGATCTAGGTAGATATTGGTGGCTGCCAACCTATTAAATTTGAAATGGCACCATCAGTCTTTTCAGTTTTTCAGTTTCAACACAACTTACTATTTTTAGCAGTTTTTCGGGTCCTGAACTTCCAGAGTCATTTTGAGGCCTTAAATGATGTTTTTGGGAATCATGCATCCGACGAATATGATTCCATTTCAGAATCAATATTCATGGTCAACAGTTGTATTCCTCGGATAGATATTTCTAACGATGTATCATGTGTCTCAAACGGAGATAGTATGCCAAAGTCACGACCACGAGAAGTTGAAACACCAAGTTACCCAAACGGGGCACATAGTTGGCACTTCATCTCCTAGGGTTAGGTTTTTGGACATTTAGAGTTTTCCATTGTTTCTCAATAATAAATAGGCCCTCGAGCCTCATTGTAACACAGTTCAGAGGCATGTATCTGCCACATCTCTTCTCATAGATAAGCTATCATCGCCCTAGCTATTTGATTTCCATTATGTTTGTAAACATATTTTTGTTATTTGATATTAATGAAATGAAGAATTATTTCCAATGCATCACTGTGTTTATGGATATTTATATATTTTATTGTGTTCCTGTATAGGTCTATGATTTCTCTGACCGAGAAAATATTATTTTTGCACTCTTCAAAACTGCATCCCATGTCAAAGATTGGTGGGAAACCTACTATGAGCAGAAGGATGGGAAAAAACCTTCCTTGTTCTTGGCCGCACCCACTTGGAATTCGTTCCAAGATGGCATCAAGGAACAACATTAACCTGTGAAGAGCTATGAGGACAAGTAGATCTAATGGGCCATGCTTCGGCAACAAAGGGATCAAGATGTGCATGAACTGACGAATTTGTTCCATACCCTGCACACAAAGTTGGGTATTAAAGATTCAAAGAGACATTTGGTGCTCAAGTACCAAATTTGTCTACACATACACATTCAAGAGGAAATAGAGTTCATCGACATTACATCACTTGGCACGAAATATCGCTATGCCGCCAATATTGAGCAGAAATTTAAGAAGAAGAAGTGAGACTTTGGATCCGTGAATATGAAGCCAGGGAAAGGCACCCTCGAACTGCAGAACAAGGGAAAGGCCAAAGCGGGGCGACTCAGAATAACACCACAAATCCAAAGAAGGACACATGGAAGTGGTGTGAATTTCAGAATAGCCCCACTCACAGCACAAACGAGTGTCGGGACAAACAATCGTTGGTGGCCAAACTAAAGGCACTCAAATCAGATGCATGTTCTGATCTTGAGTCAAAACCAGACAAAGGGATGAAAAATGGAAGCAGATCCTGGATGTGGATCCCAGTGCTATTGTTGCCACCACTAAGAACCATAGGGAGGTTCCTGAGGATCTAGAGGAGGGGGAGCCCCTCTTCCATTTGTAGACGTGGGTGAAGGGTTCTCCATTGCAATTCCTTGTCGATAGAAGAAGCAAAAAGAACCTCATTTCAACAGAGGTCATGAAGTGGCTCATCCTACCAACCATAGCACACCCACAACCATATACCATCGGGTGGCTTCACCCAAGGAGAGATCTATGCTTTCGCTAGCAGTGTCTCCTTCCGTACAGTATCAAGCCATTCACGGATGAGGTAGTGTGTGATGTTGCTCCTCTTGATGGAACTGATGTATTATTAGGCCAAACATACTTATGGAGGTGACATGATGTGTATGAGTCTAGGCCTCGTGCTATTATTATTACTTTGGGAAATAACATGTACAGGATACCGAAGGTAGTATAACCTTATATCATCTCTTTGACTACTGCAAAACAACATAGTAAGATTATTTCCCAAACCAGGAAATTTGTTTTCCTTTCAAATTGCTCATAGGTAAAGAAGAATATTGTGGCCACAACCTCGAAACAGGGCTCCCCTGCACAGTTGCAATAGATGGACAAACTCATGGAGGAATACAAGGACATTTTCTCCTCACTCACAGAGGTTCCTCTACACTGTCAGGACAAGCACTCCATTGATATGACCCCCGACGCAACGCCGCCTAATGTTGCCATACCTCATACAACTACACAAATAGAATCCACACATGTATTATCTGAGGCTAATAAAGAAACCAAATTTACTAAACGCATCCAGCCTGTCTACCCACAGGTCCATGACATCTTTGACAAATCTAATACCTAGTTCAATAAAATTTTCCAAATCTCATGGAGGATCTCAATGAAATGGGGACCATTTCTTCCTAAGGAGGGAGGAATGATCTAGGTGGATATAGGTGGCCACCCACCTATTCCAATTGGACCCATACCATCAATTCTTGCAGCTTTTCACTTTTAGCACAACTTACTATTTTTAGTATATTTTTGGGTGCTGCACTCCAGAGCCGTTTTGGGACCCTAATGATCCAGGTGGATATTGGTGGTTGCCAAAATATTCCATTTCAAACACCACCATTAGTCCTTTCAGTTTTTCAGTTTCATCACAACTTACTATTTTAGCAGTTTTTCGGGTCCTGAACTTTTGGAGCCGTTTTGAGGCAACAAACGACGTTTTTTGGGCATCATGAATTCAGCGAATACAATTCCAGTTTGTAATTAATATTTGTGATTAGTAGTTGTAGTCCTTGGATAGATATTTCTAATGGTGTATCATGTGTGTCAGACATAGATAGTATTCCAAAGTTACAACCCCGGGAAGTTGAAACACCAAGTTTTGGACGTTTAGAGTTTTCCATTGTTTCTAAATAATAAATAGACCCTCGAGCCTCATTGTAACACAATTTAGAGGCATGTAGCCACCACATCTCTTCTCAGAGATAAGCTACCAGTGACCTAGCTATTTGATTTCCTTTATGTATGTAAGAATGTTTTTGTTATTTGATATTAATGAAATGAAGCATTATTTACGCTGCATCTCTATGTTTATGGATATTTCTGTATTTTACTGCGTTCCTGCATAAATCCGGATCAGTGGTATCAGAGTGGGTCTGCTTTTTCTCTGTTAGTCTTTACATGTCCCTGTTACACAACATTTTGTCACTGTCCCTGCAATCCCTCGCCTCGCATATTGGAGGGTCTTTCCCATGACCTGTGAGTAGTGTCATACTCTGCAAATACCTTCTTTGCACTCTTATGCATCAGGAAATTGTTTCTCCTGTTGAACATTTCCTCAGAAAGCCCATAAAAGCCTATGTTTTGGCATTGGCGCGGGTAGCCAGTTCACCCCTCGTGCCAATAGGGAATATTTGCACTAGAGCCTACGCCAGCTGGCGCTCTGTCTCTTTGTTGTGCTCGTGCCAACCTTTTTCTGAATGTTTTTTAACAAATTAGAGGCAGAAATTTCCTTTAACCACCTCAGGAATGACTCATTGCAAGTGGTTAAACTTGATAAGAAATAGATCTCTTCCTTTAGGAAATGGTTGATGGAACATTATTTGAAGATAGGACTCCCCTCCGTGATTATAGGGATCCTAACCTCTCCTTCTCCCTCTATATAAACAAGCCTTCTCCCTTTACAAAATCTAGCTGAACATATAGCCAAGAAGTTGAACTTAGAGAAGAGATACTATAGCTGAGTAATCGCTATAGAGAAGGTTGAACCAAGAAGGATCCCATAGAGAGAGCCCCTTCAGAATTCCCGATGAGCTTTGTGAGACTTGCTCCGCTGGAACCCTGCTGGAGGAGATCGCAATTTCGAAGCCTAGTTGTACTCTTCCTTATTTAAATTAATATACTCGACTATGGTATTGATTTCATCTCTGTGTTATGTTTATTTGACACATTTGATTTAGTCTTCTTCGACTGACTGATAGTTAGGAATGCGAAATAGTATGTTGTGTATCGTATTTTCTTCTTGTGTACGTGCAGGTATCTGGGCATGACAACGAGCGGATCATGATTTGTTGAATCAGGAGCGAGAGGCAGCCATTCCCCCAGACGACACAACAACCTAGGACCTACGGTAAGTGATCTACCAAGTATTTTTCCATTCTTAACTAGGAATTGATGTCATAGCATGTCTCGTTTGTGGCTAGACCTACTCTAGGGCTAGTGGGATCGCCTCTGTCTATAGAGGGGATTTACCTCACCAACAAATTGGCGACCATACTGGGGATCAGTGTGAGTTTTTCTTTCATCCATTAGGTCTTCTTCTTGGTATTTTCTTGCATAGCTTGCCTTTTATGGTTGTTTTGCTGAGTCTTGGACCCCTGTTCAGCCCCAGAGGTTCAGATCTGACCTCTGTTTTTCCAAAATTTTCATTTTTCTAGGGGTGGCTTGATTGGCACGGTTTCTATTATGACAGTTGCGCCCACTGGCGCTTGTTTCCAGTTCATCACCTGAGCCATCCCCTGCGTGGCACGGATTATAGCCAAACAGTCACGCCATTTCCTGTAGGTGTTAGGGTTTCCCCTGTTTTGGAGTTTTTGGTCAATATTTGTCTCTCTGGGTGTTTTCTTGACTTGATTTGAGTGTGTTGGGATTATTTGTGACTATGAACAACCTCCCTCCTTCGTTTTTTTTCCCATTTCTTGTCAACATCGTAGCCTTAGGGTTTTCTAGTGCCTTGATATGCTGAGCCTCCTGTAGGAGCTTTGGTATTTTGTTTCGGAGCCACCTTCATTATTTTCTTGATTTCATTAAGCTCCCTAGATCCATCTTGAGTGATTACATTTGATGGAATGAATCTTGCCTCTTTCATTCAGTTTTGCTTCTTATCACTCCAAGCATAGCTCACATTGCTTGTATGGGTCCATTTCAACATCTTTCTTCGATTTGAGAGATTGCAACATTGGTTTGAGTTTGTGTTTTGTTTGCTTTTGAGTTGATTGAATTGTTTTGTTTCGACTCTCACATTGAAATTCTTGAACTAGTGTGAAGATTTATTTTTCATGTATTTTAGTGCACTCTTTTTTCTATTGCATTGAAAAATCCAAAAATATATTTTTGCTTGCATTCTTGTTTTCATTGTGGAATTGAAAAATCTTTCGCATAACTAGCATTGGTCATTCTAGGAAAAATTTCTCATTTTCATTAGCTTGCATCAAGTACTATAGTGGATGCTTTTGTGTGTTCTCATTATTTTCTATCGCTTGAAAACTCTTAACTTTCTCGTAGATAGCTCGTCATTGAAGGAAATGGTATTTTATGGCATGTAGCTTGCATTTAGGGATTCTTGAGATCCAACCTTCGGTAGGACCTTGGAATTGAAACATAAATACAAGATCAAATTAAAATTTATTCAATTAAGCTAAGGCAACATTGAAACCTAACAAAATATTTAGTGGTCTAAGTTAGAAGACGTGTTCCGACGTCTTTAAACCTGGCAGCTTTCATTCGCCATCTGGCTTCAGAGAGTGCTAGTATGGACTTGTGCTCCTTGTACCATCGAGTATATAAAGGGAGACCCCTCTAGGTTGCAATCCTTTTATCTGTAGGAAGCCGAGTCTGCCACCCTGTAACCGTTATACACCGAACACAGCATTCGGGGAGACTACCTGCACGTATGTCAAGTCCTTGGTTGATTTCTCTTTCATTTTATAACCAAGGTGTATATTGCAGTTCACGGGAACCTGGTACACCCTTTTACCTAGACTGCCTGAGCAGTCATTTTTGATCTTTACTGACTCCATAAAGTTGAAAAGATCATCAAGCACTTGTCCTTTTGCACTCATTTCACTGAAAGAGACTAGAGTCATCTTTGACTGTTTCAATTTGGTAAAATAAACTACCTACGATTACACGCCCTTTAAAGTTTGATTATTTGGGCTATCTTTGTTTGCCTTGGTTTTGATCCAAGAGTATTCATTTTCGATCTTTCTCCTTTTTTTGGTGTGTTATAGTCACAATGGCAGAACCATCAGTTTCATCTACTGGTAGTCCTTTCACGGATGATTCATCTGAAACTTTTCAGACTTCTAGGTCTATCGAGCTTGAGCAGCCTGTCATCTCGTCAAAGTACCCCTTTGGAGAACTAGTCGAGTTCCATTGGCCTCTTTCCAATGCTTGGTTTGGGTTTGGGGTCGGGGAACATTTTCTCCCTCTCACATCGGGACTGCCATTCTTGGCTGCTATCATACCTCCAGGCCCCCATACTCTTTTGCAAGATCTTACGGTGGATTCAAACATGGTTTTGTCTGGTCCTAATGGCAGTGAGGGAATTTCGGTTTCTAATGAAGAATACCACCTTTTTCTAGTAGATATCCATCCAGACCCTGCTTAATCTTCGCCAACGGTATCGCTTCCAGTCGGATATAGGTCTTTGGGTCAGATTATAGCTGGTATTGTCTCCATGGCAACTTCAACCCCGTCGAGGGGGCCGGTTCTCCCATCGTTAGGGATGTCGCCGAAGACACTTGTCTCGTCGACGCCTTTTGTTACATCTGTCCCCACTAGGCCTACTGTCTATGTGGCTGCGTCGACATTGGTCGTCACCACTCAGTCGTCAGGATTTTTGGCTTCGGTAGAGACTTCGATTGCATTCATTGTGGAATTGAAAAATCTTTCACATAACTAGAAATGAAATATATTTTTGCTTGCATTCTTGTTTTCATTGTGGAATTGAAAAATATTTCGCATAACTAGCATTGGTCATTCTAGGAAAAAATTCTCATTTTCATTAGCTTGCATCAAGTACTTTAGTGGATGCTTTTGTGTGTTCTCATTATTTTCTATCGCTTGAAAACTCTTAACTTTCTCGTAGATAGCTCTTCATTGAACGAAATGGTATTTTATGGCATGTAGCTTGCATTTAGGGATTCTTGAGATCCAACCTTCGGTAGGACCTTGGAATTGAAACATAAATACAAGATCAACTTAAAATTTATTCAATTAAGCTAAGGCAACATTGAAAGCTAATGAAATATTTAGTGGTCTAAGTTAGAAGACGTGTTTCAGCGTCTTTAAACCTGGCTGCTGTCATTCGCCATTTGGCTTCAGAGAGCGCTAGTATGGACTTGTGCTCCCCGTACCGTCGAGTATATAAAGGGAGACCCATCTAGGTTGCAATCCTTTTATCTATAGGAAGCCGAGTCTGCCGCCCTGTAACCGTGATACACCGAACACATCATTCGGGGAGACTACCTGCACGTACGTCAATTCCTTGGTTGATTTCTCTTTCATTTTATAACCAAGGTGTATATTGCAGTTCACGGGAACCTGGTACACCCTTTTACCTAGACTACCTGAGCAGTCATTTTTGATCTTTACTGACTCCATAAAGTTGAAAAGATCATCAAGCACTTGTCCTTTCACACTCATTTCACTGAAAGAGACTAGAGTCATCTTTGACTGTTTCAATTTGGTAAAATAAACTACCTACGATTACACACCCTTTAAAGTTTGATTATTCGGCCTATATTTGTTTTCCTTGGTTTTGATCCAAGAGTCTTCATTTTTTATCTTTCTCCTTTTTTCGGTGTGTTATAGTCACAATGGCAGAACCATCGGTTTCATCTACTGGTAGTCCTTTCACGGATGATTCATCTGAAACTTTTCAGACTTCTAGGTCTATCGAGCTTGAGCAGCCAGTCATCTCGTCAGAGTACCCCTTTGGAGAACTAGTCGAGTTCCATTGGCCTTTTTCCAATGCTTGGTTTGGGTTTGGGGCCGGGGAACATTTTCCCCCTCTCACATCGGGACTGCCATTCTTGGCTGCTATCATACCTCCAGGCCCCTGTACTCTTTTGCAAGATCTTACGATGGATTCAAACATGGTTTCGTCTAGTCCTAATGGCAGTGAGGGAATTTCGGTTTCTAATGAAGAATACCACCTTTTTCTAGAAGATATCCATCCAAACCCTACTTAATCTTCGCCATCGGTATCGCTTCCAGCCAGATATAGGTCTTTGGGTCAGATTATAGCTGGTATTGCCTCCATGGCAACTTCAACCCCGTCGAGGGGGCCGGTTCTCCCATCGTTAGGGATGTCACCGACGAAACTTGTCTCGTCGACGCCTTTTGTTACATCTGTCCCCACTAGGCCTACTGTCTATGTGGCTACGTCGACACTGGTCGTCACCACTCAGTCGTCAGGATTTTTGGCTTCGGTAGAGACTTCGATTGCCATGGCGATCCCTGACGACCTTTCTTTTGAGGAGTATCGGCTGGCTGTTCAGTAGCAGAGCTCCCAGACTAATCAGTCCCCTCAGGATCCTAATCGTCATTATTTTTCTCATTATGGAGCAGATAGTACCCTGATTTATTCACTTCCATTTCAATAGGATGAGCACGGAAACCCTATATTTTTGCCTGCTCCTGAGGCTTATCAATGCATTAACGGTTTTATACCTACCTTGCCTATGCAACCTTCTAACCAACAAGCACAACCCTTCCAGGGACAACCTTCGGTTCAGCAAGGATATGCTTTTGGCCCACAAGGAAAACCCTTTCAGGGACAACCTTCGGCCCAACAAGGGTATGCGTACGACCCACAAGGGTAACCCTTACAGGGACAACCTTCGGTCCAGCAGGGATTATTTTACGGCCCGCAAGGGCTGCCTTACAATCCTCAAGGTCAACCTTTACAACCTCACCCTGTGGTCCAACTAGGGCAACCTCAAGGACCGATAGGGCAACCAGTGTATCGACTCGGACCTTCATACGGTCCTGGGGGGAAAATCCATCCATCTCAACCTTTGGTGCAACCACAACAACCATATTTTTTGGTCAAAATGTTGCACTGCCAGGGCCATCTTATGGTCCTGCCACAGGTTAACCCGGTTATTAGGCACAACCTGGCCCACCGCAACCATCAGGCCAACTTGCTCAGCAGGGGCAACCTAGTGGCCCTCATCAGTCAGGTCAACCTATTCAAGCAGGACAACCTACACAGCCTGTTAACCCTGCTCAGTCGCCGCTCTATTCTATGCCAAAGTCAAATCAACCTGGGCGCCCGACTTATTCGGCTAAGCAGGGCCCTACTTATCAGCAGCTTGTTTGAGCCCAGTGCGGTTATCACACTCAAAATCAATATCAATCAGTGTACAACGCGCCTCAAGGTTCTGCTTATTACCCTCAACTACCAGGCTATACTTATACTCCGCAAAAAAAACCCTACGCTGCTCAATCGGAACCCTTGTATACTCAAAATCAATATCTTGGCTATCAACCCCCGTATCCTGGTTCTCAGTTGCCATATCAACCGAATTATCCAGCTTATACCCCTTATGGTCAGAATCCTTTGGGACAAAACCAATGGGGGTAGAGTTATAGTCAACCAGGATGGAATATGGGTACAAGTCCTTATCGAGGACCTGCTATGCCCTTTAACCCTCAATTACCTTTTCTCGCCACGTTGGAGTTACTGGATGTGTCCAAATTGACAAATGATCCCATTCTTCATAATCCATATTGGCCCCCAGTTCCAACAAAGGTTCCTAGTGATTGTCCCAAGTTTGAGGGCAAGTTTGGAGAAGACCCCCAAGCACACTTCATGACATACCATTTATGGTTTTCTTCCAATTCTTGGATGGATGACTCCGTCCGACTTTGTCTTTTCTAGCGCACTCTTACCTGTGCTGCTGCTAAGTGGTATATCGAACTGCCTCGTGTTATATTTCAATATTTTAACACTCTTTCTATGGCATTCCTGACTCATTTCCAGTTGCTGGTTAGTTATGAAGCGAGGACACATCTCATAACATCCTTGAAACAGGACCTGGCTACCCATATCTCAGACCACATTCATGAATGGAGGCGGCGTCATTGCCTGCTCAAGTTCGAAATTCCTATTAGCTTCTTACTCATTGGTTCACTACCTCTTTTTTCAATCAGATTATGAAAGACATCGCCATGGGGGCATGTGTAATCGAGGAACAAGCCATTGCTCATGCCCAGTTCCTTGATTTAGTGTACTCTCAATTGGGCATTTTGTATGACATTTTGACTGAGGCTCCACAACCTGTGACCTCTAAAGTGCCGAATACCCCATCGGTCGATGATGTTAATGGTTCCATATCTCAGACTTCACACAAGTCTTCCAATGGGAAGCAGAAATTAAATTATTCCAATGCTTCTTCTCCTTAGTCTACCCCGGATTTTAGCAAAACCTCGAAGGTCAACGCCGTTCAGGCCAATCCTGCGGACAAGACTTCCAAGGGAAAGAAGAAGGGAAAAGGCAAGGCCAAAGCCAATGCCCCAAAGCCAGAATCGTCTAAACCTCGTGCTAGTGATGGTTCACAGCGAAAACCAAAATATCCCTGTCTGATTTGTGAAGAGGACCACTACACTAAGGATTTTCCTAGACGATCCGAGGTTAGTCAACTGCTCAAAGGCACTAAGGGAACCCCGACAATCCTTAAAGAACCTTTTCCATTTCAGCAGACTCAAATGGTCGATCAATCTACACCATCCACGTCATTTGGCTCTCAAGTATTCATGATGAATGGTTCTGCACCCATTTCCATCACTACTCGGTCGAAGGACTATGATGGATCACGATAAACAGTTGGGAAAGAGATCGCTGATGGTCCTCCTCCCCCACCTACCTTTCGCTCTCTTGAGATTGAAAGGCCCAGTGCTGAACCCGTTGTACGACCACCTTATAAAGGTGTTCTCCAGAGATCTTCCTATATTCCTAACGCCCGTGCTACTCAAAATTATAGTATTGTTGAGGATTTAGTGTAGGCACCATCTGTGATGTCTGCGTTGGAAGTCCTCCAGAGTTGTCCATATCAACAGAAGGCATTATTATCTATGATTGTAGGGATTGATCCTGCTGATTCTAGCCTTCTCTCTTTCGACTTAGAGAATTTCGTCCCCCGACTTCCGCACCAGATTGCGCTTGTTATCAAAGTCCGCATTAATGGTCTCAAAATCGATAGGGCCGTTGTGGATGAAGGCGCATTTGCCTGTGTCATGTCATCTGCTTGCTGGAAGGTTATCGGTTCTCCAGCCCTGACTTCGTCACCCAATGCCCTTGAGGCATTTGATGGAAGGGAACCGAAACCCTTGGGTGTTCTCGCTAGCTTAACGATCACGTTACAAGGAAAGACGGTCAACGTTGAAGTAGAAGTCATTGATGCTAAACTTAATTACAATCTTCTACTCGGTCGCAGTTGGAATCACGCTATGTTGTGCATTCCGTCCACCCTCTTTCGACTTCTAAAGTTTCCACACGAGGGAAAAATCATCACTGTCGATCAATTGTCATTCTTTACCTCGTCTTCCGAGAACAACATGCCATACATGGATCAGATTCTGTCTCCCCCTGATAGTGTAGGGCCTAGTCTCTTCAAAGACCCTGATCGCATGGGTATTTTTCCCTTTCTGCCACCAAATACCGCTCAAGTTAACATGATCTCTCGGTCAGATGACCCATGGATGATTCCTTTACCTGAACAGGTTAATTCATTAGGAGATTCGAAGTCGCTTAGCCCAATCGAAATCAATTATTGTGAGCTTACAGTTGCATCTGGTTCTGCCCCCTTCTGAAGGGTATCCTTTATGGCAGCCCAGAAATGTGTTGTATCTCAAAAAGTATTATGCTTGAGTCATTCATGTATGATATGTGTACATAGGTGATTTTTTAATTTTGTGCATGTTTTGGTCTGATGTACTTTGTGAGATTTTTCTGCTTATTGGGTCTTGTTTGTTATGCAGATGTCTATTTCCCCTTATGTCATTTTCGTGGATGGTGCTTCCTGCAGTACCAGGAAGTTTTTTTCAGCAGCCTGGGTAATTTACGATCCTGTTGGTGAGTTGATTAACTTACAAGGTATTTTTCTAGGACCAGCTACAAACAATTTCGCTGAATATAGTGTTGTTCTGGAACTATTAACCGAGGCAGTTAACCTCGGCATACGCGCGTTGCTTGTGAAATTGGATTCGCAGCTTGTTGTTCTTCAACTTAATGGTAATTATTTAGTTTGAAACCCATGAATTTTGAGATTGTATTTACGTATTCATTTAATTGAAAGAAATTTTGATTTTATTACATATCAACATATACCAAGACGAATGAATACATTAACATATGCCATAGCTAACATCGTGCTAGATAGACATTTTCACTATTTATAAAAAACATCATCATATGTAAATAGACCCATGTGAGAAAATAGATATATGTATATATATATATATATATATATATATATATATATATATATCATTTGTTTGCAATGTGTGCATCATAAAACCCAAATATATGTGTATGTTTCAGTTACATCGTAAGACAACATGTCTCTCAAAATGTGCAAAAATAAAGCCTAAGTGCCTAATCAGCGTGGTGCTCATGATAGCACGTCACCGCCTATACGAAATGCCTCAGCAAGCAGTGGATATGACTCGGCACTCCTATAGTGTGCCTCTGATAAGCTCAAGGAACATCATCCAAGTGATCATAGTCTGGGACCCCATGGGCGATTCCCTCCAGGTTTTGTACTAGCTCCTCCTCTCCACCCTCACCATGAGGATCAAAATCACGAGGAACTTGCCTCGCCACCGGTGACATTCCTATAGAATGCTCTGGGCTGACATCTGCATACATATAAGAATAATTTTCAGAACATGCATATATACCAAAAAATCATAAAACTCATGAAAATAAAAAATGAGTCTCACCTAGCTCTTCGTCCCAATCCTCTCCCTCCGGGAGCGGGAGGTCGATATCTCTGGTGAAGACTTAGTGAGCTGTCGTTTGATGTTGGAAGTCACGTCCTTGACCCAGTTGAAGATAGTTGGGTCCATGCACTCCGAGGCAAGAAGTAGTTATGTCTTCGTGGCCTCATGCAGTGTCTGCGATCCCGTAGCCCACGTGATAGTGTGTAGCACTACTCTTAGTGACAGATCAGGGACGGTTTGGATGTCCACTTTTCCACTCCCTGTTCCTTTTCGTGCCCCTTAGCACACCCTGTCAATTACCATTCCCATTCGCTCACTGTAAGGATGGGTACCAGTCAAGATAGGGACTGCACCTCTACGTGACAATCCAATGATGAAATATACATCCGAGACTTTGAGTTCAAGCTCCTCATCTCGAAGAACAAAATTCTCTTGATCTTCGTCCCAAATGCTTATCAAGTATTGAAGTAATTCGGGCTGAGCCCAAAGATATGGTGTCAGGAAGAACTTTTTGAGCCCATAATTTCTGAGGTAATTCATGCATTGTTCATTTTCCATGTCTTGTTCATCCTCCTCACTATTTTCTCTCTCTTTCCAATGGATAACCATTTTTTTTTCTTGTGTACCTGCATGAATTGATCATAGGAACATTGTAAGCCCCCTTGGGTATTAAAATTTGCAATCAATTGGTTGCATCTTCTTGTATTTAAAGCGGACTTTTGGTTACGTGGTTCGCGTGACTGTTTTTCTAATAGTCGCACCACCTGGCGTGACCCCTGTGTAAAAAAGGGTCAGTTGGCGCGGGTCCGTACCCGAAACCTGCGCCAACCGCGATGCCCTAGTTTTTAAAAATCCTCCCCTAAGGGACCCAAAATGACAACTAAATGCAATGAAATATAGCTCAAAAGAAGGCCAATGATGTTGGCTCTTACCAAAAATAGACGGAATCCAGATTGGTCCACTAGATTGTTCACAATCGTCGCCTAAAGATCGCAAGGGAAACGGGTCACTGTTGCTCTGCAAAAAGGTAAAATTGAAAAGTAAATATTATTTACTAGTTATGGTCATTTATAACTTTTCAGAATCTAAAATTAGGTTTTAAAACATATTTGTTGATTATTTTCTTATTATTTTTGAGGAATACGTTTTACACGTGTCTTTTTGTGCAACGACAGGTTTTCACAAGGTTATGACGAAGAAACGAGTTGTATTTTATACTTTTTTGGACTCGGTAAAAACACGAAAAAGTCATTACTGGAGTCATATTTCAACTCTTTTCTAACTATCTAAAACTAAAAAGATCACCGAGTCTCTTGTCATTTTGAACTCGTTAAATTAGTTGCGAAATGATATCTACCCAGTATACGTTTACCCCTTTTTCGGGCTGGGATAGATTATTTACGAAAAAGGAATACCTTAGCCTATTACGAATAATAGGATCTCTCGGATAGACTTTTCTACCTTTTTAGATCTGAGAGACTATTTACGAAAAGGGCCTTGCTGGAGTTCTCTTTTACACTTTCTTTTCAAACTCTTTAAAAATGAAAAGACGCCGAGTTCTTCCTTTGTCAGACTCGTTAAAACTGATGACATCGGACCTCGTCGTTATGACGTTACTCGAGTTCCTCCTTCCTAGGGCTCGTAAAATGTACTAGGTTGGATTTGTTCGATGGAAAAACTTACATCACAAGCACATGCTATCCCCTTCAAGCTTGTTTTCAAAAATAATTTGGGTACTCGCCAGAAATGGTGGGGGAAACCGGAACCAAGATTGTAGATGTGTTGGCAGTATGTCGCTCTTCTTGTCTGCATTTGTGTCGGGTTGGGCATATCTTATCTCATTATTTGTTTGCCTCCATGGGCTTGGATAATCATTTTTGACCTCTCATCTGCTCTTTTCCACGTCACCATGACCTCAGATCCCTTGATGTCAAATACTGTCAAATCCAGTGTCGTGCCGCCGATATGTTCAAGAGAAGTTTGACTCTGAAGTTTTTAGCCTCCCTATGATTCTCTGTTGGTCTTGATTCACAAACATCATGTTCCTATGTCTCGTGTTGATGCTGTGGGAAACATTATGGCCCAACTTCAATCAAGGTCACTTCTTGTCGACTCCAGCTCATTATCCAGGAAGATGATCTAGAGACTCCCTTCAGGTACCTTGGAGCCTGCATGCCTCAATGGCAAGTTCTTCACATTCGACGCAAGGTTTACATTATTGGCCTTTGATTGACTGATTCTACAAGTGTTCGATGTTAGATCATTGTTCACACTCCGTGGATTGTACCTTTTGTACCTTGAGATCCATTGTCATTATTGGTGGTTTCTCTCGCATCTGTTAACGACTTTCATTATTGGCTGGTAATAAAACGATTTTCTTGCATGTTCGACTTTAGCTCACATATTCACATGCTCAAATTTGTACTTTTTTCGGGTCAAGATAGAGCGCAAGACCTTGGGTTTCTTTTGATAAAATCCAAGCCACGGGTTCTTTGTGGATTACTATGACTTATTTGAATCTTCTGATTGGATGGCTGCGACCATACCTGAGTCTCTTTTGTTGGTCCCTAATGTTGGATGGCTGTGTCCATACCTCGGATCTCATTGTTAATGAAATATATTATGGATGGTTGTGCCCATGCCACATGTCATATCTTAGATGTATCAGTTGTACTTGCACTTGCAGGTCTTCCGACAACAGTGTTTGGGTCGAACGTGTTCTCATAAAGCATTTCACCCCTCCCTCTCTCTCGGACCTTATGATTTAGGGGGCATCTATTACACATCATTTTTTCACCATCCCTGCAATCCCTCGCCCCACATATTGGAGGGTATTTCCCGTGACTTGTGAGCAGTGTCATACTCTGCAAATACCTTATTTGCACCCTTCTGCATCAGGACATTGTTTCTCCTATTGAAAATTTCCTTAGAAAGGCGGAAACTTGTCACTTTCCACAGCCGCTGCAACTTTCCGCAGCTATTTTGTGGAAATCAATGTTACAGGTGTCAACGAAGGAAACGAGCCACATGGGCAGGCTAGGAATGACAAGGACATGGTTCGGGTCCTATTGGTTCAATGAAATTCGTCAAGGAAAGCCGCGGTCAAAGCCATCCACGTGGAAGTCAACTGTGGAGTTCTATGTCGGCTGGACTCTGTTTCGTGGCATAGAAACATCCATACGGCCGTTTCCCAAGCTTGTGGAAGTTAATTGACATCTGTGCAAAGTTCTCGAGTTGAATTTAAGCGCCCACCTTCCATAGATCCGTTTCCCAACATGGCCATACTCCTAAATCCGTGGCCTTAGTGGTCTACGTGCTGGCTGCTATCATAAACTTCAGGAAACAGTTACATTTTATTGCTTTATAAAGAGCGTTTGCATACGCACGTAGAGTTAGTGAATGTGAGTTGATAGTTGTTAATTGTTAAGTTGATGTGCATACTCTGTTATGTGGTGATTACGCTGCCTTGAGCCGTAATACCACCAGCCTGTAATGACTTTCTTTTTAATGTGAAGAACTCTGTTTCATAACTTAATTCATGTTTGAAGATCATACCAGAGCTGCGTAGAGGGCCCCTGCTCAGCCGAGGTTCTGTGTATTAATGTATATATTTTTCATTTCATTTCTTTAAGCAGTCATTGTATTATAACCCATTACATGTTCATATTTCATAGTTGTTTTATTTCTGTTCATACATTTCTGTAATTTCCATTGCATTCCTGTCTTTTATGTTTTTATGATTGTTAAAATACTGATCAGTTTTCTTGTGTAGGTTTTAGGTAGACAGCCCGGGGCATTTTCATAGTATTTTTGCTAATGATATGAAACTGATATTATTCTGCTGCTAGTTTTCTTTCCACAGTCTTTGTTTAACTTCAGTCTTGTCTTGTGCACTTCAGTTTTGCTTATCTGATTCAGTAGTTAAAATTAGATATATTAAGCTGCTCTTAGCGTCTTCAGTTACCTCCGAAAGCCACAGCTGGACTGATGGTGAGGGGCTGCATGATGAAATGTGTAGTTTAGTATTAGTTTCCTTTCTGCAAAATTAGATATATTAAGTTGCTCATAGCGTCTTCAGTTTCCTCCGAAAGCCACAGCTGGACTGATGGTGAGGGGCTGCATGATGAAGTGTGTAGTTTAGTATTAGTTTTTTTTCCGCAAACTTAAATATATTGAATCATGTATGACATCTTCAATTGCCTCCGAAAGCCACAGCTGGACTGATGGCGAGGGATTGAATCATGTGTGTATGGTTTAGTATTAGTTTACTTTCTGCAAATTAAATATCAGTTACACAAGTTGTTTATGATTACTTCCGCAAGTCATAGCCGGTCTAATGATGAAGGGTCAGAAAATGAATTGATGTAATCTGATTTAGATTTATTTCATTGCAATTTTGAATTTCCATAAGCGTAGTTTCTTTTGTGTTCAGTTGGAAGCAAGAATAGTTTAGTTTTCATATTCACTAGTTTCTTGTTTTGATTCATTAGATTAACAACACTTTCCATTTCAGCAGTTTACTTTCTTTTGTCATTGTAATTTCAATTTGCTTTTGAAGTTTCGAGATTGGTAAATCATTATAGGGGATATCACTTCCTTGAACAATTATAACCAAGCTTGTTTTTCACTTTAGAATTTCCATTTCACCTTAGAAAGACCATAAACGACAAAAAGATAAGAAAGAGGTTATCTTGCACATATAGTGCGCCGCACTTCATCAGCTTACGATTCCCGGATTGACAATTAAATGCAACAATTTAGGACACACTAAATTGACCAAACATTTTGGCGCCGTTGCCGGGGAAGTGTAACTAGGTAGCCAATTTCTTAAAAAAAACACATAAAATCATAAAAGAAGGGAAAACTTGATAACTTCTTGAAGTATGCTCTCCTCTTGCACCTAGTGTGATCTAGAGGATCGGAAAAGAGAGTTATTGGTTTAGTAATTTCTTAAGTATGCTCTCTTCTTGCACCTAGTGTGATCTGGAAGATCAGAAAGAGAATTATTAGCCCAACTTTTGTTAAAAAAAAAACTAAAAAAATGACATGCATAGAGCAAGAGATTCTAGGGGAAGGTTTATAGCTAAAGCCAAGAGTTCGATTTTTACAACCCCATCTTCTTCAAGGCATAGACCAGATTCACCATCATCTACCCCTAGCCTTAAGATTTTTGGAAGCCAAAGAACAACTGAATTAGAGGATTCTCCTACACCACCTACTAAAGTCTACTTAGAAAACAAAGAAACTTTCTCTCATCCTTCCTTGATAGAAGAACTAGAGGACTATAAGGACTCTAAAGAAGCTATCATGGCAGAGGAAGTAATAAATAGAGGTGGAGGTAGAGGAGGAGGAGATAATGAAGATAACAATGGTGAAGGAAATAATGGTAGAAATAGGGACGATTTTCTTGGATTCCCTATAGTTGATGAGGAAACTCATGAAACAATGAAAATATTTCACCATCTGTTCTCCCTAACTTTTATGGATTACGAAGTGAAGATCCTGAAACATTTCTGTTTGAGTTTGAAGTAGTGTGCCGAACTTATGACTATATGGAAGATTCTCAAAAACTCAAACTATCTCCTTCAACCTTGAAGGGATCTGCTTTGAAATGGTTCATGGGATTAGCCACTCAATCTATCAGGACTTGGAATGATATGAAACAAACATTTTTGGATAGATACTTGGATTATTGTATGCCCACTAATCACAAGGATGAGGTATTCAAAATGATGCAAAAAGAAGATGAAAATTTGGAAGACTTAATTGAAAGATTTCAATACAACTTGAAAAGAGCAAAGATGAGCAACTTAGATAATGAAACCTCGAAAGCCCTCCTATTAAAAACCATTAGAGATGAATGGATAGACATTTTAAACATGATGGGTAAAGGAGACATTTCTCAACTCCCATTTCATGATATAACAGAACTATGTATCCAATTCTCAAGGGGAAGATCTAAAACTGGAAAAGGGCCTAGGGATTCTTCTCTTATTAGGGCTAACAAATCTGCAACTGGATCAGTAAGCAGGGCAGAGATTGGTAATATGCTTGATGAGTTTAAAACTGATATCTTAGGGGGTCTTAGTGAACAACTAGACACCCTTAAAATCCAAAACAAGCAGAAAGCAGAAACAGATGCTTTAGCCATGTTTTGTCCGAAATGTAGAAAGAAACATGCTTTAAGGGAATGTCCCTTTGATGCAAAAGTTGTAGAAACATGTATGATTTGCTCAGAAAATCATGAGATCAAGGATTGTCCTTCAATCCCTGGACTCAAAGCTGTTTTTCAAGAAGATCCAAATTCAATAGAATCTCTCTGTTTTGTCGCAAGGAGACCTTGGCAGTGACAACAATCTCAAGGGTTTAATAACCCTATGAATCTTCAAACCCCACCAAATTGGACTCCTTGGCAACAACCTTGGCCCCAACATCAAAACTCATATCAGCCATGGGTTCAAGGAATGCAAAATCCTTATGGGAGATTTGCTCAATTTTATCAATATCCTCCATCTTTTCAAAACCAACAAGCTCCACAATTTCCAAGCCAAAATCCACAACAACTTTCATCGCCATTTCCACAACATCAACCTTCTCAACAAAATACAAATCCTCAACTCATGCTCCCATACCAACAGAAGACAAATCAACTTCCAGCTCAGCCATTGCCAAATCCTAACAATAAGAATCCTCAAACTACTTATATGGTAGAAGGACAACAATTTCCTACCTATATGATTTTTCCTCTCAACGATGTACAACTCAGATCTGGTAGAGTTTTAGAAAAACCTTCTATAGACATTCAAGAGCAAGATACCTCTGAGGAGGACTCTCTTCAAGTCAATAAGGGTTCTCAGGAAGAATCTCTTCAAAATTCAAAAATTCAAAAAGAAAAAGAAAAGCTAGCATCCACAACTCCTATAGTTGAGCAACCTGTATCTTCATCTACACCTCCTTTTCCAGAAAGACTACAAATTGATAAGGGGGTGGAAAAACAAATTTTTTTGCCTAACTATGACTTTCTAGATGAATTGAAGAATGTTTGTATCAAGATTCCATTGCTACAAGCCATTCGAGAAATTTCTATTCTAGCAAAAACCATAAAGGAGTTGAGTTTCAAAAGACCAGGAAGAAAGCTAAAGGACACAAGAAGAATCCACCTGGTAGGAAAGATTGCAGACATTATGATGGGAAAAATTGCCATGCAGAAGTATGTAGATCCTGGAAGTCCAATTGTCAAGACACATATAAATGGGATAGAAATTCTAAACACATTGATTGACTTAGGGGCTGCTATCAACATTATGAGTAGACAGACTATGGAACAGTTAAAACTTCCTAACCTTCTTTTTACACCTACTTTATTGCAACTTGCAGATCGATCGGTTATTAAACCAGATGGTGTATTAGAAGATATTTCAGCCTCCTTAGATTCTTGGGAATATCCAGTAGACTTTATGATTTTGACTCCCAAAAGTAATCTAGGAGGACATCCAATTATCTTAGGAAGACCTTGGCTGGCCACAGCTGATGCTTTTATTAGTTGTAGATCTGGAGACATATACATTTCTAATGGTAATTCGACAAAGAAATTCAATTTGTATCCTCCTGCAAGAGCAATTACAGAAATAGGAGACAATGAATGGGTCGATGATGAGAACACTATACAACCTGTCTTTACCATTTCTGAGATTAGTGAGGATAGTCAAATTCTGAACACATTAGAAAATTTTGAGATAACTTCAGAATATGACCCCACACAATTTCAGTTGGAATCTAGCATAGAATATTTATCATCAAGACAAATGTCTCTTTACTCTATGGAAGAATTTGGTAATTCTGTTTTTGATATTTTTCCAGAAAAGACATTAAATATCAATAAACATCTGGAGAAGTCACAACAAGAAGAACTAACCAGAATCTTGCAAAAACATTCTACTGCATTTGCATGGGAGTATACTGACATGAAGGGTATTGATCCTAAGACTTGCATCCATCACATCTATATTGAGGAAAACAATAGACCAATCAGACAACCTCAAAGAAGGATGAATCCAAATCTTAGGGAGATAGTGAAAGAAGAGCTCCAAAAACTACTCAATGTAAACTTCATTTATCCAATTTCAGATAGCCGATGGGTTTCTCCTTGGTTATAGTACCTAAAAAGAATGGTAAATGGAGGGTATGCATTGATTACAGGGAATTGAACAAAGCAACTTTGAAGGATCACTTTCCTTTGCCTTTTATCGATCAGGTATTAGATACATTAGTAGGTAAAAAGTACTTTTCATTTTTGGATGGTTTTAGTGGCTATAATCAAATTCAGGTAGCACCTGAAGATCAAGATAAGACCACATTTACTTGTCCATGGGGGACTTTTGCCTACCGAGTGCTTCCTTTTGGGTTATGTAATGCACCAGCAACATTCCAAAGAGCAGTACTAGGAATTTTTTCTGATCTAATCCATGATTGTGTAGAGGTTTATATGGATGATTTTACAGTTTATGGTAATTCATTTGAAGAGGCATTAGAAAATTTGGAAAAGTTCTCATAAGATGTAAAGAAACAAACCTTTCATTAAGCCATGAAAAATGCTTTATGATGTTTACTGAAGGGATTGTTTTAGGACATCATATTTCAGGAGATGGAATTAAAGTTGATAGATCAAAAGTTGAAGTCATCTCCAAGTTGCCTATTCCAAATTGTCAAAAAGATGTTAGAAGTTTTCTAGGATTTACTGGTTACTATAGAATATTTATAGAGAACTTCACTAAAATAGCATCTCCACTCTTCGAGTTGCTTACAAAAGACTGTGAATTTAAATGGGATCCTGATTGTCAATCCTCTTTTGAAACTTTGAAAACAAGAATATCTGAAGCACCTATCTTGAGAGGACCAAATTGGAAACTTCCTTTCCATATTTCTACAGATGCTTCAGATACAGCTCTTGGAGCTGTGTTGGGTCAAAAATATTTAATTCCTTATGCCATTAATTACACCAGTAAAAATTTGACTCCCACAGAGTTGAATTATACTGTGACTGAAAAAGAGTTCTTAGCTGTTGTTCATGCAATTAATAAGTTTAGACATTACATAACAGGCTATGAAACTTTTATTCATACTGACCATTCTGCAATTAGATATTTAATGAACAAACCCGTTACTAATGGCAGAGTGACAAGATGGATTTTACTTTTGCAAGAATTCAATATTACTGTGTTGGATAGACCAGGAAAACAGAATACAGTAGCTGATTTCTTGTCTAGAATTCAAAATACTAAAGAAGATTCTCCTGTAGAAGATAAGTTTCATGATGAATATTTGTTTGCAGTAACTATTAAGACCCCTTGGTATGCAGATATTGCTAACTATTTGGTTACAGGGAAACTACCTTCACATTTATTTCCAAGAGAAAAACGAAAAATTATTCAGGAGAGTTCAAAATATTCATGGATTTCTAATGAATTGTTTAAAACAAGGCCAGATCTTGTGATCAGAAGATGTGTCAGGGAAGATGAAATGCCTGATATTCTTAAGGCATGTCATGATGAACCATGCGGCGGACACTTTGCAGACAAAAGGACGGCCTATAAAATCCTCTCTTTAGGATATTATTGGCCTTCCCTCTTCAAAGATGCAAAACAATATGTCAAAAGGTGTGACAGCCGCCAAAGAGTAGGGAAACCTACCCTTTCAAATGAAATGCCATTGCAAACACAGGTACTCATTGAACCCTTTGAAAAATGGGCTTTAGATTTCATTGGACCGATTAATCCACCATCGAAGCAAAAGAAGTATATATTGGTTTGCACTGATTATGTTACTAAATGGATAGAAGCTAAAGCATTAGTATCTGCTACTGAAAATTCAGTTGTTCATTTTCTTTATGAGGATATTTTTACTCGCTTTGGTGTTCCAAGAGAAATTGTAACAGATCAGTGGAGCCAATTCACATCAAATTTGGTGGAGAAGTTGATGGAAGAATACAAAATCAAGCACAGAAAATCTACTCCTTACCATCCACAAGCAAATGGTCAAGTGGAGTCCACAAACAACGTTCTTGAAAGTATCATTACCAAAACTGTTCATCTACATAGAAGAGATTGGGCAGAAAGGCTTCCAGAAGCCTTGTGGGCCTACAGAACTACATGGAGGAATACAACATGACATTCTCCCTATGAACTTGTTTATGGGAAAGAAGTCTTGTTCCCCATTGAGTTCCAAGTCAAGACCTTCAAGATAGCAGTTCAGTTGGGAATGGACTTATCAAAAGCTCAAAAGCATAGAATGGAGCAATTGAATGAGCTAGATGAGATCAGACAAGAAGCAATTCTAAAAACTGATCTAGTTCAATATCAAAGAACTAAGTGGCATGACAAATATATCAAAGAGAAGAAGTTTCAAGAAGGAGATTGGGCATTGTTGTTTGACTCCAAGTTCAAAGACTTTCAAGGGAAATTTCAGACTCATTGGCTTGGGCCATATGAGATTGACAAGGTCTTTAACAATGGAGCTGTAAGAATCAAGACCATTGATGAGTTTCAAACTCCTCTTTTAGTGAATGGCCATAGATTGAAAGTTTATCATAAGCCACTTTCTAAAGAGGATTTTGTCAAATTGTTTCAAGAAAGTTCTGCAATTAGGCTGGTACAGAAGAATTCTTCTTCTTCACCAGCCTAGCTTTTGTTTTTCAAGTTTAAAAAAAAAAAAAAAAGAGAAAAAAAATGGTATAAGCCTGAAAACCAATCATTGATTGGCAGTCTTATACAGAAAATATGGGGTGAAAATCAGGGACACCTGACACTCTATATTTTCCAAAAAAAAATTCTGTCTTTTATTTCATTTTATCTCACCACCCACTCCATTTCATTTCACTTCATTTCATTTCATTTCACTTCATTCCACTTCATCTCATCCATTCCATCAATAAAAATATTTTTATGACCATTTCCATCTGGTCATTTGTCATTTGTTCATTTCTATTTCAGCCAAGTAATAGCTGTGTCAGTTTCCGCAGCTGACATCTATTTCCGCAGCTGACTCCAGTTTCCGCAGCCAGAAGCAGATTCCGCAGCTGCTACTACTCTGTTTTCAAAAAGAATGTACAGTTAGTTGTTGTTTTCATAATATCATGAAATAAAATGCAGGAGAGGATCAATGGGACATTCAAGACACTAATGAAGATCAATCAGTTGAAGACCAAGGGCAAAAGCAAGGATTCCAAAGGTATGAATAAATTTTATTTCAAATAGTATAAAAGACACATTTTTATGTAATTCTAAACTATGAGCTCTACCCATAACGCGCAATGATTATATTGACAGTCCGTAACCTTCCACAATCTCTATGTTATCCTCTTGCATTTATTCACAAACGGCTTCATTATTGAAATTCCGACTCTTACTCATGTTCAAATAGCCCACCGAAGATAATGATACGTATTTGAGTTGACAAAGGACTCTTACAAGCTGCATAACTCCATAATCATTGATTGAAACGTGTTCATATTTATGACACAGCCACCAAAAATTCAAAATGCGGCCGAATGCATTACACTTTGTTAACTTCTTTGTCGTTTCTCTGTCGTGTTACAAAACCTCACTCTACTCATTCTCATTTCCTGTTTCACTCCATTCCGTTCCTTTTATTCACTCTCATTCCCGTATATTCACCCACAGTCTTATTCCATTTTGTGTATGGTGCTCATTTCCGTTTTGTGATAACATCCCCACAACATTGTGCTCGACTCCGTGTATTCCATCGTTCCACTTCCGCTTAAAACCCTCACAGAGGCAAGCTGTGAAGCACAGAGAAGTAAAATGGGAAAATTATTAAGGGCAGAGCCAGAAGGACCGAAGTTCATAGAGGGATTTCCACAAGCAAAATAGATGTTGAGAAAAGCTAAATGGCTACGTTTTATTCAGAAATTTCGGGGTTACCACAGAGAAATTACCAAAGCGTTTGCAAGATCATTTGATGGCTCGGAAGCAGAAGTGGGAGACCTCAAATTTTTGGTTAATGAAGCATCAATAGCAGCAGCAACAGAGCTTCTTCAAGAAGGAGAACGGTGGTTCAAAAACAAAAGTATCAGTGATGAGGCATGGAGAACAATCCTCCGAAATCAAGGTATGGATATCACTGTTTTCAAAAGAGGAATTCCAGTGCATGCAATAAAAGATGAATGGGCTACTTTATTACTCATTGTTCAGAAATTTATCACATGTGAAGGCCGCTTTGGCTCTATGTACATGTATCATACTAGGATATTGATGAATTTCCTTGAAAACCAAACTCTCAATCTTCCTTATTTCCTATTCAATAGCTTGAAGAAAATGGCTGTGACTGTGCAAAAACACCTAGGAGATGTAGAGCCTCATTTATATCATCATGGGCTTATAAAAATTTTGATTGAAAAGGAATTAAAAGAAAGAGAAGATACTTGGGAACAATTCTTAGTAAGAAACTTCTTTGAAGAACCTCAGGAAATTCCTGAAGGTAATCCAATTAGAAGGAGTAGAAGAAAGAAAATGGATGTTGAAACCCAAGTTGCTCCTACACAAGAAGTTCCCGCAGCTAGCACAGCAAAAAGAAGTAGAAGGAAAAGAACAGTAGATGAAATCCAAGATACTTCTACTATTACTATGAAGAAAAATGATAGAGAGGAGAGATTGGTAAAAAGGAAGAAGAAGGAAATCAAAATTAAGAAGCCAATAATATCAAAAGGGAAAGAAATTGTTGAGGCTGTCCATAAAACTTCTTCTTCTGAAAAAGAAGATCACCAAATTCTGTCTGAGAGATTAATTTTTCTTCAAAAACAGTCATCTCTATCTAAGAAGGCAAAAACAGGAAAACAAGAACAAAAGGGTAGTGTACCACAACATGTGAGGAGAAGTAGCAGGCTTAAGGGAAAACTGAGAAAAACACAAATTAAAGGTCCTCATTTCATTGATTTGGATGAAGAGACATCTGAACAGTCTCCAACTGACCATAGTCCATTTCAGTCAGTTAGTGAACCTGATTCCTTTCACTCCCAATCAGGCAATGAGTGTACTCCATCTTATTCTCAACAAAATATTGATGAAAGTTCTCCTCAGCCAAATTTTGAACATAATTCTCCCTTGCAGCATTTTGAGGACAGTCCAATGAAGAAGACACCGGAAGTAGACCCCAAACAGCAGGAGGTCTATGATTATATAGAATCCTTGGAGAAGGCAGCCACAGGTCCAAGCACCTCTTCTACTCATCCTCATACATTGCAGGATGACTTGGTTCAGTCATTAAAACAGGAGATTTTTGAGCTTGAGCTTTTGAATCGGCATATCAAAAATGAAAATGAAACACTCAAAGAGCAAGGCAAACTGGACAAGATTATCCATGACAATACTATGTTACATTTGGGTATTTGGCAAAAGAAAATAAGAAGCTAAAAAGGAAATGCCAAAAATTGAGCAGAGCACTTGTGAATATCAAATTCAGGTGCCTCATGAAGAAACCCAGAATGATGGCAGTACCAAAGAAGAAGAGAAGGGGGTTAGATGTGTTGGCTGAAGTATCAAGGCACATGAATTGAACAGAGAGTGTC
>JAXQQM020069752.1:0-117615 GCA_034641835.2 Pinus albicaulis
GAACTTCTCTACTTGAGCTGTTAATTGAGAAATTTGCTCATCTTTGATTTTTACCATCTGTTCATTCATTGCTTTCAATTTTGCTAATTCCTCCGATAATTCTTTCTGTTTCTGAATCGCTACTGCATCTGCTTTCTGTTGTGCCTCCAATAGCTGTGTTTGTAGTGAAGCGATCGCTTGATCCTTTTCTTTCAACAAATTGCTCACCTCTGATGCCTTATCCATGGTGGCTGCCGAATAGGCACCAGCATATTGTGACAACTTTGTCAGGTCATCGGAGGGGTTGAATTCTTCCTTCCACACTACATTGGCTATTACTGTTTGTTCAGGGAACAGGGAAGGTTGATCAATCCTTCTCCTTTTCCGTTGTCGCTTTATTATAGCCTTGTGTTTTAGGCTATAGAAAACATCCAATGGAGGAATATCCTCCACCTGCAAAATAATTTGATCCGAAGGATCCTTGGGAATTATTTCTAATTCAGTAGTCAGGGGTAGACCGCTGGTTCCTTTGCTTGGAACCTTTTTTGATGCTGTATCCTGTGTATTGGCCGTTTTGGAAGTATCGGCATCCCTTGAGCTCTCAATATTGCTTATAATTGAATCAAATTGCTGCCATTCCTGGAGCAATCTTGGGTCAATCTGAGTGTCGACATTCACCTTCTTGCTGCTCTGCTCCTGCTGCCTTTCCTGTTCCTGATCACGTATTCTCTCTTGTTCTTTTCTCTGTGCTTCCTCTTGTTCTTTCCTCTTTGCCTCTTCCTGTTCTAACCTCCGGAGTTCCTCCTGCTCTCTTCTTTGGACTTCTTCAGAGATTTTGGATGTAGCAGGAGGTTTGCTGGTAAGCTGCTGCTCAGGCTCGCTTGATTGTATCATCGGGGCAGTGGCTAACAAATTTAGAGGCAGAGTTTGCAACCTCTGCTCTCCAAGTTTGTTAAATTCAACTAACTCGTCGTCATGGTATCTAATTTTAGCTATCTCTTGAACTTGAAATATCGACTCAGCCGAGGAGAACAGGTCATCAAACTCGTCTTCCTTATGTTCAAATTTAGTGAGTTTGGCCTGATCTAGAACATTATAGACGACCTTTTTTGGATCAAAGCGTCTGTTAGGCAGAGTGGCGAGTCTTAATATATTAATCTTTTCCGTCTCTTTCTCTGCGTGTTTATAATCACGCAGAGTATAGACGCCACACCTTAGAGGGAAAGGAGGCCAGACTTGCTTCTTTGAATTCCTGAGAGTCTTTGTAGCCGATGCGGATGTAAGCTGATATGCTATCTCTCGAGCTAAAATTTTGTCTGGTATATACAAGGGGAGGACATGAGGTCTGGCCTGGCTGCCGAAAACTCTTACATAAGTGAATTTTTGCTCTCCGAACCAGGTTCCTAGGGCTGTCAAGTCAATCTCTGCTTGAGAGGAGATCTTAGGAGTAGGTCTAGAAAAAATTGCATAGTAAATAGGTAGCATGAATCCATTGCAGACTTGATATAGGTGGTGTTTATAATGGGCTTTCCATAATTTCTGGTGATATATATGAATGGGCATGGGGTCCTGTGGAGTCCATCTCCACCCTAACACAGGAAACTCGGAATTAAAATAGAGGGTATCTAAAATGTAGGCACTAAAGTAAAACGGAGGGATGATTCTATCAGTAACACGGGATTTGTTTCTGAAGTCAAGAATAGAAGTTGCTAACTTATCCGATAATATATTCCCCCAATCCATGATTTCACTATTAGATGCTGCTTTCATCAAAGGTACCATCTCTATGGAAAATTTTGAAGAATCATGTAATCCCCATATTCGACATATCATAGCTCAAGCATAACAATAAGGAGAACATAAGGAATTGACGGAGTACTTACCCGAAGACTCATGTTTGTGTTTCGCCGGGTTCTGTCTCCATTCCCGTATAGGCTCTGACTTAGTTTCATTTTCATCTCTAAACTTCTCCAGGAATTCTTTATTATACTTCTTCTCTGGTTCGGGCAAATGGTACATTTGTCTCAAATCATTAGGCTGAAACGAACCGAAAACTCTCCCATCAATAGTGCAGAATATCCTGTTCGTAATTGAAATTTCTTCAATGGCCCATCTCACTACATCTGTATATGGAAGAATTTGCTCCCGAGCCGCTACCCTGTGCAGGTAGGAATCAGCCAAATCTTTCAGAGTAGCATCAGATTTCTGGTTCGAGCTTGCTGTAGCCTGTACCGATGTTTGTTGAGGTTCCTCGGCTTCAACCAGGTTGTAAATTCTCTGCCAAGTAGTATTACTGAGACCAAGACATGTGGTATCTGAGATTAATCCTTTTTTGTTTGGTCCCGGATCGGCAGCATGTTGTTCTGTTACCACAGAAGCTGAAGTTGTTCTAGGTTTCTTAGATTTCTTCCCCATTTGGTCTGAATTGGCTTTATCGCGATCGGCGATCGGAGGAATACTTGGGCAGTTTTATTTAAGTTATTGTAGAATCCCCGATCGTCGATAGCGATATCGCTTAACTCGCATCGGGAGATTTTAAGGCAAAGAGTTTCGTTGTTATTCATATCGCATTCCCCCATTGCCGATAGTGATATCGCATCAGAGCCAAGAGAGGGGCCTTTTGATGTGATTGTTTTATTTTCCCGATTGCCGATGGTTTATTAACTCAAAAGGTTTTATAATGTTTCGTTTGTTTTCGGACTTTTTAGAGGAATAATGAGTTAATACCAATTTAATCTAAAAGGGACCCATTTCATATTATAGTTTTCTAAAACAAAATTTTATGAAATGGGGGGTTGTTGTATAGCACAACACACTCACATCTATAAATATGGAAGTGTTCCTACTCCTAGACTTCCACAACCTACAAGGTTGACACTACAAAAATTGGAAGAAAAAAGAGCAAAATGGATTTTCTATAGGTGTGATAGAAAATACACTGAGAAGAAATTATTTTACATAGATTGTGAAGAGGAAAAAGAAAATGAACAAGAATCTTCAAAAGAAGATGATATACACCAGGAACCAACCCTAGAAGAGAAAGAAATGAGTCTGACCATATCGTGTAATGCATTGGCGGGAATTACCACTCCTCAGACTCTCAATATAGAAGGACATATCAAGAAGAAAAGGGTAATAGTGTTGATTGATTCAGGTGGTACCCATAATTTTATTCATTGTAAAGTAGCCAAGGAATTGAATTTATTTCCTATACCCAGCACCATAATGTGAAGTGATGGTTTCAAATGGACGAACTAAAAATTTCTCTGGAGAATGCCATAATATCAAACTAACCATGGGTGAATATGTATTGAATAGTCCAATTCTTTCGATTCCAATGGGAGGCGCTAATGTTGTACTAGGATTATAATGGTTACAATTTTGGGGATGGTAGCTTCTACTTTTCAAGAAATTTTCTTGAATTTTTTTTCAGAAGGAAAGGAATTGAAATTTTTGGGTATCGGAGGGAAGCCAAGAAATATAATAAGCTCTAATGTTATGAAAAAATCTTCTAAAGAAAGAAAAACGAGGCGTAATTTCACAATTATGCTCACTAGAAGTTCCAACATCAAAATCATATATTTCTGCAGATCTCCAAAAAGCCTTGGATAATGATTCCAGGGTGTTTGAAACTCCCAAAAGGCTCCCAATTATTCGTGATCATGATCATGGTATTCATTTGATTCCAGAAAGTGTTCCTCCAAACATGAGGCCTTATAGATATTCTAATGTCCAAAAGATAAAAGTTGAATGTATGATTTCACAAATGTTAGAGGCTCATATAATTCAACATAGTGAAAGTTCTTTCTCTACTCTAGTAGTATTGGTGCACAAGAAGGATGGATCATGGTAAATGTGTTCGGATTATAGGGAGCTAAATAAGCTCACTATTAAAGATAAATTTCTCATTCTTGTAATTGATGAATTTTTGGATGAATTACATGCAACAATTTATTTTACCAAGTTGGATCTTCGTTTAGGATATCATCAAATTAGAATGAAGACTAAAGATATTCCAAAAACAACATTTCGAACTCATGAGGGTGATTATGAATTTTTGGTTATGCCTTTTGGCCTTACCAATGCACCTTCTACATTTCAAGGGTTGATGAATTCCATTTTCAAACCCTTCTCTAGAAAATTTGTGCTAGTATTTTTTGATTATATACTAATCTCCAACATGTCTTGGAAGGATCGTCTTCAAGATGTTGACAGGGTGCTCAAACTATTGTATGAGAAACAATTATATGCAAAAGCATCCAAATGTTTCTTTGGAGTATAAGAGGTGGAATATCTAGGTCATATTTTATCTCATGAAGGTATTAAGGTAGACCCTAACAAAATTAAAGTCATTAAGGAATGGAAATTCCCCACAACCATAAACAATTTGCTAGGATTTCTAGGGTTAACAGGGTATTATCACAAGTTTGTTAAGGATTATGGGAGAATAGCAGCGCCTCTAACAACATTATTGAAGAAAGATGCATTTTCATGGAATAAAGCAACTAATGCCTTTGAAAATCTTAAAGAGACAATGAGCCTAGCACCGGTCTTAGCTATGCCATATTTCACAAAAACCTTTATTGTGGAATGTGATACCTCAGGAAATGGAATTGGTGTTATTTTAGTGCAAGAAGGAAGACCCATTTCTTTTGAAAGTCATCCAATCAAAGGAAAGTATTTACAGAAAGCTATTTGTGAGAAGGAAATGTTAGCAATACTACACACACTAAAGAAATGGCAACGATACCTAATGGGAAGACACTTCAAGGTGATTTTGATCATGATAGTCTTAAACACCTTTTGGAACAAAGACTATGTTCAGAAGAGTAGAAAAAAATGGTCACAAAGACGTTGGGTTATGACTTTGAAATAATCTACAAAAAAGGGGAGCTAAATGTTGTTGTAGATGCACATTCAAGAAATAATGAAGAGGTGGAAGCATTGCTTTGTGTCATTTCTATTATACAACCAGATTGGATAATCGAAGAAAGGGATGAATGGAAGAAGGAAAAAGAACTGTGGACACTTGTTCAAAAGTTGCAGCAAGATCCTAGTACATATAATACATTTAATTGGAAATGATTCCTTATGGCACAAATATCTCTTATATCTTTGTAAGACTTCCTAGCTAAAACAAAAGATTCTTTTGGAGTAACACACTTCTCCTTGAGGACGTCACTCGAGATTTTTAAAAGCTTACCACAGGGTGAAGAAAGAATTTTTTTGGGATGGCCTTAAATATGATATTCAAAGTTTGTAGCAGAATGTTTGGTTTTCCAACAAAATAAAGTTGAGACAATTAAGACCCCGGGTCTTCTACAACCTTTATCCATTCCAAGTCAACATTGGGAGGAGATTTCAATAGATTTTTTCACAAGTTTACCCAAATCTGAACGAAAGAGTGTCATCATGGTGGTAGTTGATAGACTTACCAAGTATACACACTTTTGTGCATTATTTCATCCATTTAAACCAAGTACAGTTGCTACTACATTTATGGACATAATTCAAAAGCTACATGGAAACCCAAAGATTATTGTGAGTGACAGAGATACCATTTTTACTGGAAATTTTTGGACGGAGTTATTTTCTTGTTTGGGTCTTCAACCAGCTCATAGCTCACCTTATCATCCTCAATCTAATGGTCAAACTCAGATAATGAATAAATGTTTGGAAGGATATATTCGTTGTTTTGTATCTGATAAACAAACAAAATTGGTCAAGTGGTTACCTGTCGCTGAATGGTGGTATAACACTTCCTTCCATACTGCAACAAAAATGACCCCATTTATGGTACTTTATGGATATCGTCCATCTTTCATCACATCATATTTAAGAGAAAATTCTAAGGTTAAAGTAGTGGAAGATCGCATCGAGCATCAACAAGAAGTTCTCCAACTCTTGAAGGATAACCTAAATTTGGCACAAAATAGAATGAAACAATAGGTAGTTCAACATCGCAACGAGAGAATTTTTGATGTAGGAGACTGGGTATTTTTATGGCTACAACCATACAAAAAAATGTCCCTCAAGGAAGCTAAGAAGGATAATAAATTATTTCCAAAATACTATGGTCCTTACAAGGTGTTGCAAAATATTGGTACTATGGCATACAAATTGGAGCTTCCTGCTTCTTCACGAGTGCATCCAATTTTCCATGTTTCGTGCTTAAAGAAGGTTATAGGTGAAATTCTTCCAGTTCAAACAATATTTCCAGAACTTGATGAGGAAGGGAAAATCATATTGGAACTTGAAGCGGTCAGGGAAAGAAGAACTCGACAAATACGAAACTGATCAATTTCAGAATATCTCATCAAGTGGAAGAACTTACCCACTAAAGATTATACATGGGAGGATGTGAATTTATACACAAGCACCCAGAGCTACTCAAGCGTTGATGAAAACACTTTTTTGAAGGAGAGGGGCATGTTAGGTTTCGATATTACTAGTTTAGTCCTGTATTGTTATTAGTATAGCCCCCTTTTTATTATTGTTGTACCCCTGTAACCCCAATATTGTTATTATTGTACCCTTCAATTATTTTTGTTAGGTCGGCTAGGATTATATTGTAGCCCCATTGACTCCTATATATAGAAGGAGGTTTTGGCCATTTGTAGCATCCATGAATTGTTCATATATGTAATGTATTGGAGGTTTCCACCTCGAAGTGGTTGATTTCTAAGGCGTTGATCTCTCTTTTCCTCTATTTTTAGAGTTGGTTTCACAACAGGTTCCATAGTTAATTCCTTCTTCCTCAATTCTGGATTCACCTAACAAGGGACTGTAGTCAATGTCAATAAAGTTCTTCAGTTAATGATCTACTTTGTATCACTTTCCACTTCGTATAGAACTAGTTCTATTTTTAGACTTATTCCCTCTTCATCCAAACATTAATCTGTCGCAATTCGTAGTAGGCCTTTTTCACACAAAATCATTTTAATCCAAAGCTTGAAATAATTTAGATACTTACCTCGTGGTCCCTTGAAGAATATTCGCCCAAATTCACTCTAAGATACAGTTGTGTATATGGTGAATTTAATGATAAATCCTCTCAGGATATTTTCAACCCATAAATCAACAGTTCTTGAGATGTTGTTGTTGGTATCCTTGAGTCCCTATATCATTTCAGGGCTCTAAGGGGTAGGATTGTCATTTTTAAAACAATCATTCTCCTCATTCAACCTTGATATCCATTGATAAATTTCATTAGCAAATGATGTGAAGAATATCTCATGTTCGTCAGTCAAACTATACCTTTGTAGCCAGGCTTTAGTCCTCAACCGTGGAATTATCTTTTCTTGAGCTGTGAACTCTCGTTATTTCTTATTTACACAATCTTGTATTTCCTCCTTTGATGGATGTGGCATCCACATCTATCTCAAACATATATCGGTCCCAGCAATAGGGCCATTTGTTGGCTTGGTTGGGATTTACCCAGGTTCGACTTGTACTTTACACCAACAAAACCCTCAGACACCGACCCTTTCATCAATGAATTGTAAGCATGTCAGAGTCTCACCTAAGGTTGCTATGGGTGGTTTCAGAATGAGGTTTTTGCAGCTTTGGGCGACTACGTGAGGTGGTTTTTACTTCGCTTTTTTGTATTTTTCTTAGCCTTATAACATTCATGTATCTGCTGCGTTGTGTATTTTAACTACTTACTTCATCACATTCAGTTTAACATAAACACATTACAGAAAAATATAACCTGCATTAACATATCATTCACTGGAAATAATTACTTTTCATCAAACATAACAATACACGTTAATATAAATACTAAATATTTCCCAAAAATTATTCTTCTTTATTAATATGGATCTTGCAATACAATAAAATTCTTTTACTTGCACACACAGTTGCAGGTAGTCTACACACTAATATGTAGGCTCTTCCAACGTCTCCATGGAATCAGTTGTGGAACCTTTCCCTAAACCCCAAAACACACTAAAAAAAAAAAATAATCTCTTGTGCTTATCAATTCTCTATAATATTCGAAAAATCATTACATGCCTTTATATAATATTTTGTATCTACAAAATTATGGTCCACATACCATGGGATCAACAAATCAATGAAACAAAAGTAAAAAACACGTTAGAAAATGAGGGGTTTCGACCCACCTTGACGCCCCTAGAACACTACGTGGTAGATCTAAGATTTCGGTATGAGGCACTCTGCTCCTCAAATTGTAAAGTCTTTAACCAAAATTGGGCCAAGTTGGGCCACGCCCAACACTTCCCTCTCTCCCCCTACCATCAATATCTATACCTCCCTCAAGCTCTCCTTATTTTTATCTCTATATGATCCCCTTAAACACATGGAACTCTCCCTCTCTCTCTCTTTGTATCCATATATATATCTCTTCCTCCTTCCCTCTCTTATTCCCTCTTGCCCCCTCCACCTATATCTCTATCTCCATCTATCTCTCCTTCTTTATCTCTCTATATCAGCACACAAACATACTAACTTTCTATCCATATATATATATATATATTTATATCTCTCCCTCCTCTTCTCATTCTCTATCTCTCCCCCTTCTCTCCCTCTCCCTCGCTCTTCTTCCCTCTCTTTCCCATCCATATGTATCTCCCTCTCCCACTGTCTCTCTATATTAACAAAAAAGCATACACAATCTCTCTCCTTCGCTTTTCCTCTCCCCTTCTTTCTCCCTCCATGTTCCTCTCCCTATCCCTACGTTCCCCCTATCTCCCTCTCTCTCTCTCATATAACCTCTCTCCCCCCTCCACCTATATCTCTATCTCTCATTGTCTCGCCTTCTCACCCCCAAACCTAACACACTCTCTCTCCCTCCCTTTTCCTCTCCCTCTCTATCTTCCCCTTATCTCTATCTCTCTCTCTCTCTCTCTCCCTCTCTCCCTCTCTCTCCATGTCTCCCTTCTTACTCCCTCTCTGTCTCCACCTTTATATCTCTATGTCTTTATTTCCCTTCAAAATTCATCTCTCTCCCCCCCTCTCTCTCCTTTCTCTCTTCATTCCCATCTGTCCCTTTCTCTCCCACCTCCCTCTCTTTCTCCCCCCATCACAAAAACTCTCTCTCTCCACCCTTCAACTTTGTCACTATATCCCTCCCTCTCTCCTTATCACTCTCCCCCTCTACCCTCCTCTCTCTCCCCTCCATATCTATCTCTCCCTTTCTCTTTCCTCTCTTTGTTTACATATATCTATCCTCTCCCTTTCTTTCTCTTCCCTCATATCTTCTCTCCCCGATTCCAACTTTGTCTCTCCCTTATCACTATATTTCATCCACATTTATCTATAAATGTCTTTTTTATTTCCTCTCTCTCTACACCCCTCCGAATACATCTCTCTCAACCTCCATCTCTCCTCCTTTATCCCCCTCCTCTCTCTGGTCTCTCCCACCTCTATGTCTCTCTCCCCCACTCTATTCCCCCTTAATTTCTATCTCTCTCTCTCTCTATATCTCTCTTTGTCTCTCTTTCTCTCTCTCCCTCTCTCCCTTAAATATGAGTTCATTGTATTTCATTTAAGAAATTATATAAATAATAATAAAAACATAATTTCTTGTAAAATATTAAACCTATATTTTGAATCAATCATGCAAAAAAATATAATAATAAAAAACTTTAAATAAAAAAATCATTTTCTCTTGGATGATTGGTTAAGATGCATCTATCATGGTTCTTTGTAATATTATTGGTTCAGAGTAGATACTTTGGAAAAATCCTTCTGTGGAATTAACTTTTTTTTTGCAGTAGAATTTGAACCTCTGGGATCCATGAAGCTTCACTTCACCTACATGAGCGCTTCTTTTTCTATCTGCATACAGAACCGAGGGGATTTTTTTGAAGTCTTTCTTACCCATGTATATTCCATTATCTTCATAACTTCTTTATCATCTCCTGCCATAGCTCCACTTCCTGTTACGATGTTGATGAGTGGTTCATCCTCCCTTGGTGCATATGTCATCATTTGCAGATTTTATGTAGGCTATTGGATCCATTTCCCATGCATTTTTGTCATAACGACCAAAAATTATTGTATCACATGATCAAAAAATTTCTAGTACTTACAGGTTGTAGTAGGATTATGGTAGTCTCTCACGAAGTCTGTGTTCTATCGACATTTGTAACAAATAATCTAGTCACATCCTTCACCAAATCCTCATTATTTTCCTCATCCTCCTCCTCCTCCTCATCCTTGGAAGCCTCCTCGGCCAACGTGTTGTCCGTGATCCTGATGTGCATATCATTAAGCTTTCATTATGTAAGAATCAACACCACAAAAGTTGGAAAACGACTCTCTTGGGGTCTCCACATATTTCTGTAATAAATAACACTCTTCAGAGCGTTGTTGACCTCTAGTTCTAAATATATCGCATGACAAGATTGATTGCAGGTTTAATGGATTAGGTGCTCTAGTAGCCAACTAATATCTGAACACATGGCATTGTTCCCTAGAATGGCCCTCTACATTACACTTTCTACACCACACTTCTTAACTAACTTCTTTACCTTTGCAGATATATTACAATTCCAAGGTCAAATTTGCAAGCTAACTCTATATCTATTGTACTCTTGCATGAGTATCTCCTATCGGTGAAGCTTCCAGATTCACTGTAATTTTGAAATCTTCAACTTCAGTTGCTATCTTCTATTATCTCAAGGGTAAACTGATATGTGGCAGAAAAAGAACTATAAACAATTCTTTTTGATACTCTAGGTGTATGGTAAAGCTTACTTGTCCCATTAACATTTTTAAACTTTGATAAAACTCCCAAACAAACTCATTACTCATTTGTTTTATTTCCTTCAACTCAGTAATATACTTTGGACTTAAACTTTGGCTTCTTGAATTTTGATATGACCACTTTCTTAATATCATCCAATGAGGAAACCTGATTAGTCAAAGAATACTTCATGTACCATGGCAACACTATTTCTCGGAACTTTGTAATGATTTGCACCTTTCTTACATTTTGATCAGTAGTTTATATTGCTTTACATACTACATCAACTAAAAATAGAAACTGCTCAAGATCCCTTAATCGAAGTTCTCTAAAGATAGGCAGTTTGATATCATCAATCATATTACTTCATAGGGGCATAAGTCAAGGGAGAGGGGGAGGGGGTGAAGGGGAATTAGTGGGAGGTGGATGGGGAGTAAGGGGAGTGGAGGGATGGGGAATCCCAAATATGCTATGATTATTATTGGATCCTAACTTCAACGTACCATCAGGTTGGGAGGGGGGATATCAATAGGTTGTGTTAGGTCCCTATATTACTAGTTTAGTCCCTTATTTTTATTAGTATAGCCCCCTTATTGTTATGTTTGTACCCCTTTAACCCAAATATTGTTATTATTGTGCCCTCAAATTATTATTGTTAGGTTGGCTAGGATTATATTGCAACCCCATGGAATCCTATATATAGAAGGAGGTTTTGGTCATTTATAGCATCCAAGAATCGTTCATTTATATAATGTATTGGAGGTTTCCCCCTCGAAGTGGCTGATTTATAACGAGATGATGTCTCTTTTATTCTATTTTGGAGTTGGTTTCACAACATTTGGTATCACAGCTTTGGATTCTGGGGCTTCGCTGCTCCAAACAGGTCATCCTAGCATTTTCGCTATAAATTTTTTCTATGAAGTTTCATAAGCAGAAATTTTTAGAGCCTGAAGCCGTAGTCCTGAGTAACATCATCAAAAAAATTTAGAGCTTGTTTCACAACATTTATAGAGATATGATGTGTGGAAGTTAGGGCTTTTCGCAGGCTACTAAATTTAACCTAAACAGGTCATCGCAGAATTTTCGCTATAACTTGTTTTCTAGGAGGTTTCAGAAGCTACAATTTTAAAAAGGCAAAGCCAAAATCGTGAGGAATGTCTTGAAAAGAATTTAGAGATTGATTTTCGTTATTTCAAGAGGTAAGATCTGTGGAAGTTAGAGCTTTTTCAGGCTCCCAAATTTCATCTCAAAGAGGTGATCATGGGAAAATTTTCATAGCTCTCTCTCTGACCATCTGATTGGAAATTCGTAAAGAGTGGCTGCAAATACATGGACTGTAGTTTCCTATCTATCAATTTCAGAGCTGAAGGAGGAAACAATAACATGTGGAAAGTGATACAAGTTCTATCTACTGAACTAGTCCATATTTAGGTCATTGTGGGAGATTGGACATAACTTTTCCTTGAAGAATCCAAATCAGGCCAGACCTGTGGCATTCAAAAGAGGGTTCAGAGGGCTACCCATGGGCCAAATTTCATATATTAAGAATTCCAAATCACAGATATAAATCAGTTTCAATATCGAGCTCCTCAAAAGGAAGAAAAAGGTGTGTATTTTTTTTCCGAATTTCATAAGTCTTGTGTAAAAAATTAGTTTTAAGTGATTCCAAGGGGCTATTGAGCATATATTTTATTATTGGGTTCTAAAATTCCTCCTAAAAATAATTAAATGCCCATTAAGCTCTCAGAATACTCTACTATGACTCATGAATATGAAGAATTGCAACATGAACTATCAAAATTACGAGAGAAAGTGCACCAAATTTTGCTCTCGCAAAGAGCAACAAAAAATGAAATGGAAGTTTTGAAGGAAGGCATAAAAGTGAAGATGGATGGTTTGAAGAATAATATGGATGGTTTGAAGAAAGGTGTG
Source organism: Pinus albicaulis (assembly GCA_034641835.2). Lineage (NCBI taxonomy): Eukaryota > Viridiplantae > Streptophyta > Pinopsida > Pinales > Pinaceae > Pinus > Pinus albicaulis. The sequence continues at coordinate 12,626 of JAXQQM020069752.1, forward strand.
GAAGCTAAGATGGATGGTTTGGAAGCTAAGATGGAGGACATGGAAGAAAAAATGAAGGACAACATTGAAAACATGAAGAATGATCTAAAAGAAGACATGAAAGGTTTCACAAAGTTGATACAAGAAATTATTCGTAATGGTGAAAATATAGTAGAAGAAACTCATGGTGAGAAAAAAATTTATGGTAATCATGATTTCATAAACTCTAATGTTGGATGGAAGAACCACCATATTCCAAAGATGGATATGAGGAAGTCGGATGGAAAGGATCCCGTAGTACAGATACTATAGATGGAGCAATATTTTGATCTCAATAATGTGCAAAACACACAAAAGGTATGCATTTCATCTTTACATTTAAGACATAATTCATTTGTATGGTATCGATGGCAAAAATTGTCACTTGGTCAATTTTTACGGAGGAAATGATAGCACATTATGAGGATACAAAGAGCAACACATTCTCTAGCCAATTGATAAATCTCAAACAAAAGGGTTCAGTGGTGGAGCACATTGAAAACTTCCAAAAATTGAATATAAGGGTGGAACACAGGATTGTTGTCTTCATAGGGACTTTAAAGGATAACATCTAGCTTCAAGTTCACATTTGGGAACCTTATTCATTGGAGAAGGAATTTAGGTAGGAAAGAAAAAATGAATATAAAATTATGGCGACCAGGAAGCCTACCACTCAGATCTATAAAGATGGAAGTGCTCCTACTTCTAGACTTCCACAACCTACAAGGTTGACACTACAACAATTGGAAGAAAAAATAGCAAAAGGGATTTTCTATAGGTTTGATATAAAATACACTAAAGGTCATAAGTGTGCTGAGAAGAAATTATTTTACATATATTGTGAAGAGGAATAAGAAAATGAACAAGAATCTTCAAAAGAAGATGATATACACCAGGAACCAACCCTAGAAGAGGAAGAAATGATTCTGACCATATCGTGTAATGCATTGACAGGAATGACCATTCCTCAAACTCTCAAGATAGAAGGACATATCAAGAAGAAAAAGGTAATAGTGTTGATTGATTCAGGTAGTACCCATAATTTTATTCATTGTGTGGTAGCCAAGGAATTGAATTGTTTCCTATACCCAGCACCATAATGTCAAGTGATGGTTGCAAATGGAGGAACAATAAATTTATCTAGAAAATTCCATAATATCAAACTAACCATGGGGGAATATTTATTGAATATTCCAATGCTTTGCATTCCAATGGGAGGCACTAATGTTGTACTAGGAGTATAATGGTTACAATATTTGGGGATGATAGCTTTTAATTTTCAAGAAATTTTCTTGAAAATTTTTTCAGAAGGAAAGGAAATTGAATTACGGGGTATCGGAGGGAAGCAGAGAAAGATAATAAGCTCTAATGTTATGACAAATATTTTGAAGAAATAACAACGCAGCGTAATTGCACAAATATGATCAGTAGAAGTTCCAACATCAAAATCACCTATTTCTATAGATCTTCAAAAAGTCTTGGACAATGATTCCAAGGTGTTTGAAACTCCCAAAGGACTCCCACCTATTCTTGATCATGATCATGCTATTCATTTGATTCCAGGAAGTGTTCCTCCAAACATCAGGCCTTATAGATATCCTTATGTCCAAAAGAGCGAAATTGAATGTATGATTGCAAAAATGTTAGAGGCTGGTATAATTCAACGTAGTCAAAGTTCTTTCTCTGCTCTAGTAGTACTGGTGCACAAGAAGGATCGATCATGGTGCATGTGTCTGGATTATAGGGAGCTCAATAAACCACTATTAAAGATAAATTTCCCATTCCTGTGATTGATGAATTTTTGGATGAATTACATGCAACGATTTGATTTACCAAGTTCGATCTTCATTTAGGATATCATCAAATTAGAATGAGGACTAAAGATATTCCTAGAATAGCATTTCAAACTCCTGAGTGTGATTATGAATTTTTGGTCATGCCTTTTGGCCTTACCAATGCACCTTCTACATTTCAAGGGTTGATGAATTCCATTTTCAAACCCTTCTTTAGAAAATTTGTGCTAGTATTTTTTGATGATATAATAATCTACAACATGTCTTGGAAGGATCATGTTCAACATGTTGACAGGGTGCTCAAAATATTGCAGGAGAAACAATTATATGCAAAATCATCCAAATGTTTCTTTGGAGTATAAGAGGTGGAATATATGGGTCATATCGTATCTCATGAGGGCGCTAAGGTAGACCCTAACAAAATTAAAATCATTAAGGAATGGAAATTCCCCACAAACATAAAGAATTTGCGAGGATTTCTAGGGTTAACAGGGTATTATCGCAAGTTTGTTAAGAATTATGGGAGAATAAAAACACCTCTAACAACATTATTGAAGAAAGATGCATTTTCATGGAATCCTTAAGCAACTAACACCTTTGAAAATCTTAAAGAGGCAATGAGCCTAGCATCGATCTTAGCTATGCTAGATTTCACAAAAAACTCTATTGTGGAATGTGATGCCTCAGCAAATGGAATTGGTGTTGTTTCAGTGCAAGAAGGAAGACCCATTTCTTTTGAAAGTCGTCTAATCAAAGGAAAGTATTTAGAGAAATCTATTTATGAGAAGGAAATGTTAGCAATACTACACGCACTAAATAAATGGTGACATTACCTAATGGGAAGAAACTTCAAGGTAAAAATTGTTCATGATAGTCTTAAACAGTTTTTGGAACAAAGAATATCTTCAGAAGAGTAACAAAAATGGGTGACAAAGATGTTGGGTTATGACTTTGAAATAATCTACAAAAAGGGAAGATAAATGTTGTTGCAGATGCACTCTCAAGAAATAATGATGAGGTGGAAGCATTGCTTTGTGCCATTTCTATTATCCAACTGGATTGGATAACCGAAGAAAGGGATGAATGGAAGAAGGATGAAGAAGTGTGGACACTCATCAAAAAGTTGCAGCAAGATGCTAGTACATCTAATACATTTAGTTGGAAAAGATTCCTTATGGTACAAAGATCTCTTATATCTTTGTAAGAGTTTCCAGCTAAAACAAAATCAAATAAAACAACAGGAAGATCAACATCACAGCCAGAGAAGTTTTGATGTAGGAGACTGGGTATTTTTACAGCTACAACCATACAAAAAAAATGTCCCTCAAGCAAGCTAAGAAGGATAATAAATTATCGCCAAAATACTATGGTACTTACAAGGTGTTGCAAAAGATTGGTACTATGGCATACAAATTGGAGCTTCTTGCTTCTTTGCGAGTGCATCCAATTTTCTATGTTTCATGCTTAAAGAAGGTTATAGGTGAAAATATTCTAGTTCAAACAATATTGCCAGAATTTTAAAAGGAAGGGAAAATCATATTGGAACTTGAAGCGGCCACGGAAAGAAGAACTCGACAACTATGAAATTGATCAATTTTAGAGTATCTCATCAAGTGGAAGAACTTACCACTGAAGATTCTACATGGGAGGATGCGAATTTTATACAGTAGCACCTAGAGCTACTCAAGTGTTGAGGACAACACTTTTTTAAGGAGAGGGGCATGTTAGGTCTTGATATTGCTAGTTTAGTCTCGTATTATTATTATTATTATAGCCCCCTTATTGTTATTTTTTTACCATTGTAACCCCAATATTGTTATTATTATGCCCTTAAATTATTATTGTTACATTGGCTAGGATTATATTGTGGCCCCATGGACTCCTATATATAGAAGGAGGTTTTGGTCATTTGTAGCATCCAAGAATTGTCCATTTATGTAACGTATTGGAGGTTTCCCCCTTGAAGTGGTTGACTTCTAAGGCGTTGATCTCTCTTTTCTTCTATTTTTAGAGTTGTTTTCACAATCGGATGCGCGGTTAATTCCTTCTTCCTCAATTCTTGATTCACCTAACAAGGGGCTATAGTTAGTCTCAATAAAGTTCTTCGGTTCGTGATCTACTCTGTATCACTTTCCACTTTGTATAGAACTATTTCTAGTGTTATATTTATTCCCTATTCATCCAAACATTAATATATCTCCATTCGTAGTAGGCCCTTTTTACACAAAATCATTTTAATCCAAAGCTTGAAAGAATTTAGATACTTACCTCATGGTCCCTTGAATAATATTCGCCCAACTTCACTCTAATATACAATTGTGTCTATGGTGAATTTAGTGATAAATCCTCTCAAGATATTTTAAATCCATAAATCAACAGTTCTTGAGATGATGTTGTTGGTATCCTTCAGTCCCTATATCAATTCAAGGCTTTCAGTGGCAGGCTCGTCATTTTTAAAAGAATTATTGTTCTCATTCAACCTTGATATCCATTCATATATTTCATTAGAAAATTACGTGAAGAATATCTCATGTTCTTCAGTCCAAAGATACCTTTACAGCCAGGCTTTAGCTCTCAACCATAGATTTATCTTTTCTTGAGCTGCAAACTCTCATTATTTCTTATTTACCCAATCTTGTATTTCCTCCTTTGATGGATGCGACATCCACATCCACCTCAAACATATCTCGATCTCGGCAATAGTACCATTTGTTGGCTTGGTTGGGATTTAGCCAGGTTCAACCTGTACTTCACACCAACAAAACCCTTAGACACCGATCCTTTAGTCAATGACTTGTAAGCATATCATAGTCTCACCCGAGGTCGCTATGGGTGGTTTCAAAATGAAGTTTCTGTAGCTTTGGGTGACTGCATAAGGTTGTTTTTACTTCGCTTTTTGTATTTTTCTTAGCCTTCTAACATTCATATAATTACTCTGTTGTGTATTCTAACTACTTACTTCATTACATTCAGTTTAACATAAACACATTACAAAACAATATAACGTGCGTTAACATATCATTCACTAGAAATCATTACTTTTCATCAAACATAAAAATACACATTAATATAGATACTAAATATTTCCTAAAACTTCTTCTTCTTTATTAAGATGGATCTTGCAATACATTAAACTTCTCTAAACTGCACACACAGTTGCAGGTCGTCTATGCAGAAAGATGCAGTATCTTCCAAGGTCTCCATGCACTGAGTAGTGGAGCCTTTCACTAAGGCCCTAAACACGCTAAAAAAAAATACAATCAATTGTGCTTATCAATTCTCTATAGTATTTGACAAATCATTACATCTCCTAATATAATATTTCATAGCTACAAAATGATGGTCCACATACCATGGGATCAACAAAACAATAAAAAAATAAGCCGAAAAATTGTTAGAAAATGATGGGGCTTGACTCACCCGGAAGCCCCTAGAACACTATGTGGTAGGTATGACTTTGTGGTACCAGGCACTCTGCTACTCAAAATGAAGAGTCTTTGACCAAAATTGGGCCAAGTTGGGCCACACCCAACACTTCCCTCACTCCTCGTAAACACATGTCACTATATCTCTCTCTCCATATATATCTCTCTTCCTCCTTCCATCTCTTTTTGTCTCTCTTATTCCCTCTCGCCCCCTCCCCCTATATCATTGTCTTTGTTTGTCTCTCCTTCTTTATCTCTCTATATTGGCCCACAAAATTACAATCTCTCTCTCTCCATATATATCTATTTTTATATCTCTCCCTCTCTCTCTCTCTCCCTTCATCCCTCTTCCCCGTCCATGTGTATGTCTATCTCCCATTGTCTCTCTATCTTAACCCAAAAACATACACACTCTCTCTCCTTCCCTTTTCCTCTCCCCCTCTGTCTCCCTCCATCTTCCTCTACCTCTCCCTCTCTTCTCTCTCTCTCTCTCTCTCTCTCTCTCTCATCTACCGTCTCTCCCCCCTCCATCTATATGTATATCTCCCCTTCTCTCACCTTCTCACCCCCAAACCTAACACACTCACTCTCCCTCCCTTTTCCTCTCCATCTCTATATTCCCCTTATCTCTCTCTCTCTCTCTCTCTCTCTCTCTCTCTCTCCATGTATCCTTTATCACTCCCTCTCTGTCTCCACCTTTATCTCTCTATGTCTTTCTTCCCCTTCCAACTTCATCTCTCTCCCCCTCTCTCTCTCCTCTCTCTCTTCATTCCTCTCTCTCCCTTTCTCTCCCACCTCCCTCTATTTCTCGCCCCCATCACACAAAATCTCTCTCTCCACCCTCAAGCTCTGTCATTATACTGCTCCCTCTCTCCTTCTTGTTGTCCTCCTCTCGCCCCCTCTCTGTTCCCTCCATATCTATATCTTCCTTTCTCTCTCTTCGCCTTGCTTCCATATATCTATCCTCTCCTTTTATTTATTTTCCCTCATATCTTATCTCCCTGATTCCATCATTGTGTCTCCCTTATCACTCTCTTTCCTCCACATTTATCTATCAATCTCTTTTTTATTTCCTCCCTCTCTACCCCCCTCCAAATACATCTCTCTCCCCCTCCACCTCTCCTCCTTTATTCCCCTCCTCTCTCTGGTCTCTCCCACCTCTATGTCTCTCTCCCCCACTCTATTCCCCCTTAATTTCTCTCTCTTTCTCTCTCTCTCTTTTAAATATGAGCTCATTGTATTGCATTTAAGAAAGTATATAAATTTTAAAAAAAACATAATTTCTTGTAAAATATTAAACCTATATTTTGGATCAATCATGTCAAAAACATACAATAATAAAAAAATTTAAATAACAAAATCATTTTTGCTTGGACGCTTGGTTAAGATGCATCTATCATGGTTCTTTATAATATTATTTATATTATATAAATTGCATATATGTATATACAAAAGTATTATAATTCCTTATTTATAAAAACCTCTATTTAATCTCTAAGGGATTATTTTTAGTAGTAGTAAGGATGGAGGGTTTAGAGATACCTAAAAAATAATCATAACTTTTTTTTCTTTTAGATTTAATTAAAAAAGTTATAAAATTAAATTAAAATAAATAATTTGTAAAATATTTTGATTTTGAAAAAAATTATGGTTTCTGTGCATGTGGTTATGAAAAGCCTTGGTATTGGCCCATGGTACTGTAAAAAAATAATTAAAATCCGAGATCCATAACATAGTAATCAATAACCTAGATTGCCCATCGTATTGTAACAAATAATTAAAATCCCAGATCCATAACATAGTAATAAATAGCCTAGATGGCCCATGACATTGATAAACGATGGTATTAGCCTATAGTATTGTGGTTTTCTTCCCTCCTCTCCCTCTTTCCCTCCCTCTCTCTATATTTTCTTAAGGGTATTGCCCCATAATATTGTAAAAAAAACCTATTTAGAAGTTAATAATATCCATGGTGAATATTCATAATTAAATATCTTGTTATTAAACAATATTTATCATATCTTATCTCAAAGCTACACATCTATCTTATATTGGGCTCAAATAAAATTACAATAAAACATAAATTAATTTAAAAAATATTTAACATATCTCATCTCAAACCTAGACATCTACCCTCTATAAAGCTCAAACAAAATTACAATATAAACAAATTTAATTTAAAAAATATTTAACATCTCAACCTCACACATCTACTTTATATTGGGGTGTGCAAGTCCTAAGGGAAATAAGTTTTGGAGATTTTTTAACATATTTTTTGGTTAAATTTACTTAAAATACTATAATGGTTTATTGTAAATACAAGTTTTACCTATAAACTTGTAAATACAAGTTTGACCTATAAACCCTTCATGTGTATTAAAAAAATATTAAATCTATTTTTATTTACGCTTAAAAGACAGAAAATGACCTCCTAATTAGATTATCTAAGGGCTACTTAGAAAGAAGAAAGTCAGTTGGTAGGGTTTTGCTATGTTTAGCTGACTGCTTTCTTATTCATTTACATCTCTCCCTTTCATTCCATCACTTTGCTTCTTGATTTTATGTTGTGTTCCATCTAGCTTTGGTATCATCGCAAGATGTGGGCTTACACTGTCTAGGTAGGAAAATTATAGTCTTCGGCTTGTCTTCAGTTTGTTCTAATACATTAGGTAGGAAAAATCTTGTCTTCAGCTTGTTCTCATATGTTAGGAAGGCTTCGGCTTGTCTGATTTGAAAGAGTCTGCAAAGTTGATATTCACTAGCAAGTAGTGGATCTCCTAATGGATCCTTTAGATGTTCTTCCATAGGAATTAGGTCGAGAGTGTCTGCTAAGAGTGCCTTATCATTCCCATGGAAACCTCAAAGCAGTTTGCTAAACCTGGGAGGATGTTTTGAACCACCCCCAGTTCTACGAAGACAGACAAAAAATTGGCACTTTTGAGCAATTCATCTGTTTGGTGGAATGCTGACAATATGTGGATGAAACTCATCGTAATCATACTATGTGGGTGGTTTATGTATTTGACCCTCTGTGAGGAACCCAGAAAATGCTTCCTCCCCTTCCCCACTTTCCTGGCAGTCATAATGCAATTCCTATATGTTGTCACTGCATTTGCGTCAACCAAACGCTGGTTCTGTTGGGCAGATGGGATCCATCCATACCCAGGAACACAATGGACATGATCAAAACCATTTTCATCATTGATTTTAGATCGAGTAAGTATATCCACGGTGCCAACATATGAGTATCTCAAATTTCTGGTGGTGCTTTGTCAGTGTCACCAGAAGGACAAATTTATGTTGCCGACAGATGCGATGACAATGAGAATGTAGATATCCTACGATCTGCAACTGTTTACAATGTGTTTGAAGACAAATGGAATCTTTTTCTGGACATGAGTAGAGGACTGGATGAATGCTATGGCACTTTCCTTCACGGAAAATTCTTTGTTATTAGCGAAACCAGTGATGGGGAGAGTGATTTTGGTAGTGACAACGATGAGAAGCTTGGTGATCTTAGCGGTGATAGTGACAGTAATGAGGATCTTCGTGATGTTATTAGCCATGACTGGAAAGCCGAAGTTTATCATCCAGAAAGAGGGGCATGGACAACGCTGGAGAATATCTTGGATAGATTTCGGGAGTTCCCACGAGAGTGTCTGGTTGTTTCTTCTTCTGGGTGATTGTTTTCATTTCAAAAGCAACAAGGAGTTGTGGAATATGATCCCGATGAAAGCGTTTGGAGGGCGCTGGGTTCTCTTCCTAAAACCCTTGAAATGACTTTGTGTTGTATGGCATGGCATGAAAATAATCTTGTTGATGGTTATGTTAAGCGTTATAATGTTCTAGTTTGTTATATGTATGAGGCCCCGACTATAAGAGGTGCAACAGGGCAGCAAATGGAAACAATTGGTGTTGAATTTTTTAAATTCAATTACGTGCAGGAGAGTCAAAGGACAAACACTATAGCGATAAATTTTATTATATTTCTTGCATGCCACTTCAATTTAAACTCTGTCTTTAATGAACCCTCCAAAATTTTTTTTTTTTTTTTTAAGGCTGTAGCCTATATGGTATGGAGCTCACCATCCCTACAATTAAATTCTTGCACCACGATACTGCCTCTTCAATCTTTGCCATGCCGCCTCTTAATACCTGCAACCACCACCATTAAAACTTCAACAAACAGTCTTGTTTTACGGCCAACTTTTGATTTGAACGAGCCCACAACACGGAGGTCCCCACCATACGCCAGCACAGGAAACACATGGACCAATCATGGTTTATCGCGAAAATTTATTGATGGTGTTATGGAGGCCAAATGGTACGTGATAAATTTATCAAATCCGGCATATATTTTGTTTAAGGTCTGGCGGGCCCAAGCGTCGACCAATCACAGGTTGATCACGCGGGTTTTTCCCTCACTGATGTAGGGCTCATTTCTTACATGATAAAAGTATGAATAGGAGTTTGATCTGTAGTTTTAAGTCCACAGAAAAAGGTGTTATACCTTTGGTTATAAATTTTAATGGCACGATAGATTATATGCTTTAGACTTTAGCATAAAGGTTTAACTTTTTTGTTTTTGTTTTATAAAGTTCCACGATGGAATTTTTTACAAAGTCATTTGACTTTTGACATGGAAATATATATTTCTATGTTAAACATATATGTATATATTTCCATGTCGAAAGTCAAATGACTTTTTAATAAAGTCCATCGTGGCACTTTATAAAACAACAAAAAAAAGTTAAACCTTTATGCTAAAGTCTAAACCATATAATCTATCGTGCCATTAAAATTTATAACCCAACGTATAAAACCTTTTGCTGTGGACTTCAAACTGCAAATAAAGCTCCTATTCATACTTTTATTGTGTAAAAAATGAGCCCTACATCAGTGAGGGAAAAACTCGCGTGATCGTCCTATGATTGGTCGATGTTAGGGACCATCGGAACTTAAACAAAATATTTTCCGGATTTGATAATTTTATCGTGTACCATTTGGCCTCCATGACATCATCAGAAAATCTGTGTGATAAACCGTGATTGGTCCATGTGTTTGTTGTGCTGGCCTATGGTGGGGACCTCCATGTTGTCAGCTCGCTCAAATCAAAAGCTGGCGGTAAAATAATACTGTTTGTTGAAGTTTTAATGGTGGTGGTTGCAGGTATTAAGAGGCGACATGGTGAATATTGAGGAGGCGGTATGGTGGTGCAGGAATTTAATTGCAGGGATGGATAGCTCCATATCATACAGGCTATGACTTTAAAAAAAAAAAAAATTTGCAGGGTTTATTAAAGACAGAATTTAAATTGCAGTGACGTGCAAGAAACAAAATAAAATTTATTGTTGAAGCATTTGTCCTTCGAATCTCCTACATGCAGTTGAATTTGAAAAATTCAACACTCTGCCTTAAATTAAACTGCTAGGTTTTCTCCCATACCCAAACACTTCCTCAGATAATTAAAATTCTTTTTCCCCAATGGTTTTGTTAGAATGTCTGCAAACTGCTCCATTGTTCTGCAATGCTTCAGAACAATTTCATCGTTGTTCACTAGTTCCCCGATGTAGTGATAATTGGCATCAATGTGTTTCGTTCTTTTGTGAAATAGTGAATTATTTGACAATACTGTAGTTGAGCTATTGTCACAATAAATTATTCTACCTTTTACCTGTTCATGACACAAGCTCCTCAAATTTCTTCTCATCCAAACTGCTTGACATGTTGCTACTGTAGATGCAACATACTCTGCCTATGTTGTATATAAAGCCACAATTGGTTGTTTCTTAGAAGCCCATGAAATAGCTCTTGAACCCATATGAAAAACATAACCAGATGTACTTTTCCGGTCATCTATACTTCCAACCCAATCAATGTTAGTATATCTAATCAATTCATAATTTTTTGAAGTGGTATATAAAATTCCATACCTCTTTGTTCCATTCACATACATCAGAATTATTTTTACTACTTTCCAATGTGTCTCCTTTGGCCTTTCCATAAATCTAGAAATTAAACTCATATCATGCATAATATCAAGCCTAGTTGCAGTCAAATACATGAGGTTGCCAACTATGCTCTTGTACAAGCTTGGATCAAAATCCTTGATGTTGTCCTCTTTGTTGAGTTTCAATCCCATCACTGTCGGAGTAATTGTTGCCTTTCAATCCTGCATATTAAACCTTTTCAAAAATTCATTTACATATTTAGCTTGAGAGATAAAAATCTTATTTTCATTTTTCCCTACTTCTATTCCTAAGAGGTATTTCATCAATCCCATATCAGTCATCTCAAATTCATCCTTCATGGCTGATTTAAAATTCTCAATGAGGTAAGCATCATTAAGAGTAAATATCACACCATCAACATATAAAACAACAATCAACATTTTACCATATTTCTCCTTGATGTATAATGTGGGTTCTCCTTCACATTTCTCAAACCCATTTTCCAGTAGATAGGAATCTATCCTATTGTACCATTCTCTTGGTGTTTGTTTTAGCCCATAAAGAGCTTTCTTCAATCTGCAAACTTTGTGCTCTTCGCCTGCATTCTCATAGCCCAGAGGTTGTTCAACATAAACCTCTTCCAGCAATACTCCATTTAGGAATGTTTATTTCACATCCGTTTGGTAAACCTTCCACTTGTGTTGTGCTGCTATGGACAACACTGCTCTCACTATTTCCATTCTTGCAACCAGTGCAAAAGTTTCCTCATAATCTCTTCCATGTTGCTGCTTGTAGCCTTTGACAAAAGGTCTGGCCTTGTGCTTTTCAATATTACCTTAAACATTTCTTTTCTTCTTGTAAACCCATTTAACTCCAGTAAATTATTTTCATTTTGGGAGATAAACCAATTCCCATGTTTTATTTTTCTCTATGGTATTCATTTCTTCATCCATAACATATATCCATTTTTATCTTTTATAGCTTCTTTAAAATGAATAGGATCATCTACATGACAGTATGATGCAAATAAAGAGTTCATACATTCATTTTCTTCCTCTTGCTCATAAATATCATTCAAATTTCTGAATTTGGTTCCTCTTTCACTTTGCGTACTTGTGCTTGTAGAAGCACTCAAATGTGCTCCTTGTGGTGTGCTTGAAAAATCACTATCATTACTTCTCAAGGGTGTCCTCGTTCCATCTTGTGGTGTTCCTTGCTATCCTTATGTTGGTGGAGATGGTGCTGCTAATGAGGTGTTCCTTTGAGCCATTTCTTCCTCATCATCATCATGAGACAAAAAACTCTTCACATTGATTGTTTTCTCAATGCTTCCATCCCAAGCTTCTTCCTCAATGAACTGAACATCTCTATTTATAAAAAATTTATTGGTGGATGGGTTATACAATCTATATGCCTTGGATTCTTCACTGTATCCAATCAAAATTCACTTCTCCCCCTTACTGTCCAACTTCTTCCTTAGCTGATATGGAATGTGTGCATAATCCACACAACCAAAAACTCTCATGTGGGTGACACCTTGTTTTATGCCACTCCATGATTCTTTAGGAACTATGTTCATTACTGCTTTGGTTGGGCATCTATTCAAGATGTATGTTGTACAATGTACAACTTCAGCCCAATATTCATTCGGCAAATGTTTTGCCTTCAGCATACTTCTTACCATGTCCATGATGGTCCTATTTTTTCTTTCAGCAACTCCATTTTGTTGCGGCATGTACCTTGTTGTAAATTGCTTGTGTATGTCATTTTCTCTGCAAAAACGTAGAAATTATTTTGTGATGTACTCAACTCCTCTATCAGTCGTTAAGACCTTAATATGCTACCCACTTTAGTTCTCAACTAGAGCCTTAAAGTGACAGAATTTCTCAAACACTTTACTTTTATATTTCAAGAAATACACCCATGTTTTTCTTGTGTAATCATCAATAAAAGTCAACATATAGTGGTTGCCTGCTAGTGATGGTTTTTGCATTGGTCCACACAAATCTAAGTGGAAAATTTCTAAGGGTGCCTTTTCCCTTACGCTCTTTCCTAATGGAAATTTTTCTCTTTGTTGTCTGCCCAAGATGCAGCCTTGACATAGGATGTCCGGTTTCTCAATCAATGGTAATCCCTTTACCATTCTTTTCATATGCAACAAATTCAGTCCTCAAAAGTTGAGATTTCCAAATCTCAAGTGCCATAACTAATTTGCATCTTTTTCTTCTCTTTGGAATGTCTCTTGTGTCACTGCTACCATTTCAACTCTTTTCCTAAAATCTGCTCTCATCTTGAGAGGGAACATTCTATTCCTTGTCATCTTCATTTGTGCAATGCATTGCTTTCTTGGTGGTTTATCCATGGTGGTGCATACATCATCTTCAAAGAAAACATTGTATCATTTTTGAATGAGCTTTCCAATGCTCAAGAGGTTACACTTCATACGAGACACATATTAAACATCTGATATGGATCTTCCTTCTCCTTTCTGTGTCAAAACATTCACTCTGCCTTTTCCCATGATAGAGACCATATTGTCTATCCCCAATGTTACTTGTGACTTTACATTTTCATCTAACATGGAAAACATGGCAATGTTTTCAGTAATATGGTTGCTACATCCTGAATCTAGAAACCATATATCTTCATTCTTCTCCTCAGCCATATTACATGCTAAAAACAATTTTTCTTGACTAATATTTTCCTTAGTAAAATTAGCACTGGGTCTGTTACCCATGTCACTCAGTTTCTTCCTACATTTATTGGCACAATGGCTATACCTCTTACAGTAATGAAATTGGAATTAGGATTTATCATACCTTTGTCCATGTGTTTGATTTTGTCCACCTTGCTGGCTGCTGCCTTGGCCTTCATTCTGATTTTGATTACTACCCTTTCCACTTGTAAGGTTGTTTCTTCCTCCTCTATTTTGGCTTCTGCCTCTTCCTTTTCCTCTGTAGCTTCCTCTGCCTTGACCTCTTCCTCTTCCAAAGGAAATTTGGGTATTGAAGGCATACTCCAAAGATGAGTGTGCATTTCTACCCAATCTTTGTTCATGTGTCATCAGTGATGCATGAAGTTTATCAACTGAAAAATTTGAGAGATCCTTTGTCTCTTCAAGGGTTGTGGCTATCACATCAAACCTTGAGGGTAAGCTCTTCAACACTTTCTCCACAATCCTTCTTTCTTCAAGTGTTTCTCCATGAGACCTTATATGGGTAACCAACTCAATCACATGTGTGAAGAATGAGTCTATGTTATCAGACTCTTTCATACAGAGAGTTTCAAAGTCTGTCCTTAACAATTGTACCTTTGTTGTCTTCACCTTCTCCATACCTTGATAGGCAGTCTGGAGGGTATCCCATGCATCTTTAGACCTCTTAGCTATTGCTATCCTTCGAAAGACACTCTCACGCACTGCTTGATAGAGATAGATGAGGGCTTTTAAATCCTTCTTCCTAGTGCTCTTCAACAAATCCTTCTATGTCTGTGTCAAGGCATTAAAGGCATTTTCATTTGTTGGTTCTTCAAAACCATCTTCAACAAGCTCTCATAAGTCTTGAGAGTCAAACAAGGCTCTCATGGTGATTGCCCAGTAGTCATAGTTCTTCCCATTAAAAAGTGAGAGTTGAGTATTTCCAATACTCATGCTTGTGCTGGCTTCTGCCATTGCTAGCACACTAAACTATGCTCTAAACAAACTTAACTGTGATTTTTAAACAAACTGTTTCTCTTCTTAAAAGACAAACACTGTTTTTAAGAAATACCTTAGACTTTGCTGAGCCTTCACTCTGCTCGAGAACTGCTGCAACAAACTTCTTCCTTCAGTTTCTTTGACAAACTTCAAAGAGCCTAGACTAACTCTGATACCATGTTGGAATACTTATAAATTCCAACAATTGGGAAGTGGAATTCCATTGAAAGATCAGAAAACTTTTATCGTAATGTAGATATGATTCAATGTGCCTATACTTTGGAGGTTTGAAGATAAGTAACAATGTTAACCATATTGTGGGTTCAATATCGATGCTTGGTAAGGAATTTCACATTACTATTATCATTGAATGGACATTGGTAATAGATTCTAGAGGTTTCCTGCATTAGAAAATGATGTTCTTTGATGTAGTTGGGAGTGCTAAACTGTGCTGTAATTAATTATTACAAGTTTTAAATTTCTCTTGGTATTCCAAAGTAGTAAACCTGAAATCTACAACAGTTTCTCAATGTGCATCTTTTTTCTTCTCTTAACCAGAATTATATACACATTATTCCCTGATCAAATCAGAATATTTAAGCCCCAATCTAATGAATTCTACTCTCATCTCATCATGCCATCAGTTGTGAGATTCGATGGTTTCGATATTCAATTTTTACCGTGACTATAGTTGAAACTATATTTATCATGATGTCAGATCCAATATTTAGTTTTAACATGATTTGAGCTTCTATCTTATGGTAGTTTATATTTTCAAGTTTTATCATAATATACTTTCTAGATTCTATTTTCGCTTGATACACACCTTCATCTCTATGATCAAATAAATCAAAAGAAAGGAAAGAGAAACATGGGACAAACCCGTCCTTTGTTCATATAGACGAGAATGAATTCCAGAGACAAGTTAGATAACATAAATTAACGATTGGAAAAGTAAAATATTACAAGATTTGAAAATGATAAGTAATTTCAGAATGGAATGGAATGGATTTCAGAATGGGGTTTCGGATGTGGACAAAAACCACATTACATTTCACTGAACTAATCCTGCTTTGTATAAAACGAAAACTGATGCGCCATCTGGTTAGTTTCCAACCGCACCCACCAAAAACAATAGAATAGCAAGCACCGAGCTGTGGTTGACAGGTCCAGCATCCAAGAAAAGTAAAATATTACAAGATTTGAAAATGATAACTAATTTCAGAATGGACTGGAATGGATTTCAGAATGGGTTTCGGATATTATAGACAAAAACCACGTTACATTTCACTGAACTAATCCTGCATTTTATAAAACGAAAACAGATGTGCCGTCTGGTTACTTGCCAAGCGCACCCACCAAAAGCAATAGAATAGCAAGCACCGAGCTGTGGTTGACAGGTCCAGCATCCACCTGAAATAATGGAAAATAAACTCAAAACATGGACATGAACAATTGGCTTTTAGCTTCTTTCTGTTGGCTTCGGATGTTGAACAATTTTGTTTTCTCCTCCTCCTTGACTCTTGAATTGCAGGCCTTTCCTTGTGTACTGCTTGGGTCAAATTTCAGTTTGATGCGACAATGAATAAATAGAATATTTATCATCACTTTGAAAAGTCAAGTATGCCTTATGAGGTTCCTCATTTAACAATATATATAATCTGAGCATAATCTTGATATTGAATCATTTAAACTTGACCCCATAATTAAACCAAAAAAAATCCGATCTGAGAAAAATTACAATGTAAAGCTATGGTATTAAAGCATATAAAAACATAAAATATACATGTAAAATATACAACCAGATAACTAAACTAAATGACTTTAGATCCCGATAACATAAGAAGGCTACATGGTGGGCAATATACAATATACCAGCGGACAAGACTGGAATTGAATGATTGCGTATTGTGGCATCTCAACGTTTTATTGAAGTTACTAAATTTACTTCTGTGCAAAAAATTGGATGTGATCGACTTACTATATATGTTTTTGTTCAACCATTTGGATCGGATGGACCTGCTATATATATAAATTTTAGTTTTTTTCCCAAAATGGCATTTCTCTCTGACATGCCGGATTGTAATTTCGATGGTCTGGTAGCATGTTGTATTTTCTATAAATTATATTTCAATATTTTTCCAAAATGACACTTCTCTCCAACATGCTAGACTGTAAATTAGATGGTGTGGAAGCATGTTGTATTTTTCTATAAATTATATTTTAGTTTTTCTTACAAAATGGCATTTTTCTCCAACATATTTAAATTTTCAAAATTTTATTTTATTTTCTTATAGGAAGTATGTTGTATTTTTTATAAAAAAAACTACTTCTTAGAGTATAGATGATGATTTCTAATCCTATTTGATTTCTTACTAAATGCATTAATTTCAGTGAAGTAGAATGGAATGTGCCTAATTGTGTTTCAAAAATTTGTTATTCTAATATTTGAGTTGTTTTTTACAAGGGTTTTTGTTTAATTACACGGTTTTGTGAAGGTTTTTTGGATATTGGCAAAAGTGATCATAATAATCAAGATTAGAAAAGGGTTTTTGCAAGGTTTCTTAGAGTTTGGAAAGGTAAAAATCATGCTCTAAATGTTGAAAATGTAGCAAGATGATGGAGCTTAGTGAAATGAAGTCGCCTTCACTAGGCAAATTCTGGCGCAAAGTCTATTTTTAGACTCTGTCTATTTTTAGACATATGGAGCATGGTCCAGGGGTTGCAGTATGTTATTCTTGGAGTATTGGTCATGTTGGTAAAAATAGATGGACCTCTATTTTTTGACCTATAGGTTGATGTCTATTTTTAGACTGCCTATCCTAAAAATAGGGAAGTCAAATATTATTTACCCTTAATAATATTTGGACTATAAACTTCAGTTTACTCTCTTGGAGCACTTCAGTTCGAGCCTTGGAAGTGGCTCATGCATCTGACAGAGGAATTACGCTATTCCTAAGGGTTTGGTGAGCTCATGCATGGTTGACTTCAGTTAAGACTTCAATGGCACAAGTTTGGTGGAGTTAATGAGACAGCTAGTGGAGTTGTGTTCGGTTTAACTTAGTTGAACTAGTAGTTTAACTAGCTAATCAACTAGTAATGAGTGGAGTGAATTAAATATTATTTAATTCATTAATTAGTAACTCATTATTCAACTCAAGAACACATCATTTCACTACAGTTCATGGACAGTTCAATGGAGACTAGTAAAAGAGGTAGATGAAAGGGTGGAGTTAGCTATCAGTGGCGACATCAGTTGTGCATGAGATTTGCACCACACTTGGAGGAATTTCCCATGATGATTGCACTGTCAAGCCAAGGAGATTTGAACCTTGGATCTCTATTTAGATAGGCCATGATTGCGCAATAGAGACAAGGAAATTAGTGGTAAGTTTTGAACAAGTGACTTGTTCAAAACCAAGCTAGTTTGTGTGTAACTTCATGAGATAGTACTGAGTACTTGTGAGGAGTATTGTACTGATTTTGTTGCATGATTTCTCCATTATAATATACACAATAGCTGTGGGGTTTTCAGCTATAAGCTTTCCCCATACATACTATGTTAATGTGTATGATGATTTGATGTGCTATCGCTTGTTTTATTTCCGCATGTGTGATGATCTAAGTGGAAGAGATTATGTGTTTCATATAAATTCGAATTGTATGTGATCAGGATAGTCTTGGTGGATAATTAATCATTATTCAGCAAATTTCTACATGGTATCAAAGCTATTGAAGCAGAGATTGATCATCACAGTGATTACAAACTTATTTCAGTAGACAAAGTCTGCATGCGGGCTAGGTAGCCTCTGGATCCATCCTTTCTTTGAAAGGTGATATATCCAGTAAACGCCCCTTGCAGTCAATCTCTGTGCTAGAAATAATTTGTTCTCACAGATCTAGAGTGGTTTAGCTTTGAGGTGGAATTCAAAATTTTGCAGCAGTTTTGTTTTCTTGGTGCTGGTGTTGAAAATGTCTTTCAACGGTTTGCGACTCGAATATGCTCTTGAAGGCAGTTCGAATTATGTTGCATGGAAGGATCGCATGGAGGCAGTATTAGAAGATAATGGTATGAAGGAGTTCATAGATACGGATGTCCAAAAGCCCACTGATCCTGCTGAAGTCGAAGCATGGAAAAAGAAGATGGCGAAATGTCGAAGGATCCTGTTGGAGGGCGTCAAGGATCATATTGTATCCAGCCTGCATGGAAAGGCTTCTCCATATTTAATGTGGAAAGCTTTGACGGATCTATTCCAGAGTAAGAGCGACCAAAGGAAGCTGGCGCTCAAAGATAAGCTCAGAAACATCAAGATGGAGAAAGGCGACAGTATCTCCAAATACCTCACGAAGTTCACTCAATGCAGAGATGAGATGGGAAGTGTGGGGGTGACTGTCGAAGACGAGGACATGGTCGACCTGGCTCTCCTTGGTCTTCCGAAGGCTTGGCACTCATATCAAGATAGTTTCAATGGTCGGGAGAAGCTGCCAGGATGGGAGCGCCTTTGGGCGGATCTCATGTAGGAGGAGATAAGGAGGACTACTCGAGATGGATCTTCATCAAAGGGAGCTGATGAAGAAAATTGCGCTTTGGTTGCCAAAGCAAAGAAGGGGAAGGGTAAGAAAAATTCTCATTCCGGTGCAAAGGGAAAGAAGCAGGATATGGCGAAAGTGAAGTGTTTTCACTGCCATGATCACAGACATTATGCTACCAATTGTCCAAAGAAGAAGAAAAACAAGCAAGCGGGGAGATCTGCAGATGGAGAAGCTTTGGCTTCACAGTTCGAGCTTGACTTTTCACTAATCACATGCTTGGTTTCAAGTGTGATGGGATCGGTGTGGTTCTTGGACAGCGGTGCATCATTTCATATGACGGGAGATTGGGAGATGTTCTCAGATCTGGAGGACAAGGATTTGGGTGTGCACATCGAGATGGGCGATGATGGTAGATACAGTGCGACTGGTATCGGTACCATATCCTTTCAGAGGGAGTCTGGTAAGCCCTTTGTATTGAGGGATGTCATGCATGTACCTGGATTGAAGAAGAACTTGATCTTTGTGGCGATGTTGGAGGATAAGGGGTATGATGTGGTCTTCAGCGAAGGAAAAGCCTTCCTGCGCAGTAAGACTACTGGAGAGACCCAGAAGATAGGGGTTCGAACCAAGAACCTTTATCAGTTGCAGGTAGATGGCTGCGCAACTATGGCATGCAAAGCGGGAGAAGTGGTGAGCCGGGATGATGAGGGCGAACTGTGGCACAGGAGATTGGGCCACCTTCACCATGGAGCTTTAAAGATTCTGCAGCAGATTTCTACTGGGCTTCCTAAGGGCACTCTTGCGCAGTCAGATCAGTGCAAGGGGTGTACTTTAGGGAAGTATGTGAAAGCCACTTTTCACGAGAAGGATAGTCGCGCCACGACGATCCTTGAGAGAGTTCACACAGACGTGTGTGGTCCTTTCTCAGTTGCTTCGACAGCAAAGCACAAGTATTATGTGATCTTTGTTGATTATTTCTCTCGAAAGTGTTGGATCTTCTTCATGCAGAAGAAGAGCGATACATTCGCGAAGTTCTGTGAGTTTAAAGCACTGGTCGAGAAGGAGTCGGGGAAGAAGGTGATTGCTCTAAGAAGTGATAATGGTGGTGAATTCATCTCGGCTGAATTCAAGGAGTTCTGCAGCGCAGAAGGGATTCGGAGAGAGCTCATCGCACCCCATAACGCACAAAAGAACGGGGTGGCTGAGCGGAAGAACAGAACGATCGTGGGTGCTGCACGGGCGATGTTGCATGATCAGGGCCTACCCCTTCACTTGTGGGCTGAGGCATGCAATACAGCAGTGTATGTGCAGAACCGTTGTCCTCACAAGGTTCTTGGCATGAGTACACCCGAGGAGGCTTATTCTGGCAAGAGGCCTGATATTTCCCATTTGCGGATTTTTGGTTCTCCTGTCTACATGCATGTGACGAAGGATGCGAGAAGGAAGCTGGATCCAACTGCTGAGGTTGGAATATTTGTGGGGTACACTGATACACCTCACAACTATCGAGTGTATTTGTCATACAGTCGCAATACTATTGTGTGATGGGATATAAAATTTCAGGAGGAGAAAGCCATGCAATGTTCGCTTGAGAGGGAGCTACACTTGCATGCAGATGAGGAGTTTTTAGTTCCTAAGGAGGAGATTCCGGATGTGGATCAGCCACAAGAGGAAGTTCAGGA
Source organism: Pinus albicaulis (assembly GCA_034641835.2). Taxonomy (NCBI): domain Eukaryota; kingdom Viridiplantae; phylum Streptophyta; class Pinopsida; order Pinales; family Pinaceae; genus Pinus; species Pinus albicaulis. The sequence goes on from JAXQQM020069752.1 coordinate 33,722, forward strand.
GGTGGAAGAAACCACCCATGCAGTGCCAACCATCAGAGGGCGCATGCGCACTACAGAAGCTGAGCGACTGGCTCGAGATGCAGAGAAGGTTGTAGGACCACCTACAGCACAGCGCAGACAGAGGCAATCATCAGATCGGTACACTGGATACATGGCTCTTGTGAGTCAATGTGTCGTGATGGAGCCATCCTCTTTTGAGGAAGCTGTGGAGGAACCCGCATGGGTTGATGCCATGATCAAAGAATATGATTCGATCGTCAAGAACAGTGCATGGGAAATTGTCCCAAGACCGGAGGGGAAATCAGTGGTGGGTTCGCGATGGATCTACAAAGTGAAGCAGGCAGCTGACGGGAGTGTGGAGAAGTACAAGGCGAGATTTGTCGCCCGTGGCTTTTCACAGATCGAGGGGATCGATTATGAGGATACTTTTGCACCTGTCGCAAGGTACTCTTCCATACGGACGATCCTTGCTCTCTCAGCGCAGATGGGGTGGCACATTCATCAGATGGATGTGAAGACTGCGTTCCTCAATGGAGTTATTGAGGAGGAGGTGTATATAGAGCAGCCTGAAGGTTTCGAGATCTTCAGCAGTGAGTCGCATGTGTGCCGACTCAAGAGAGCACTGTACGGGCTGAAGCAAGCACCTCGTGCTTGGTACACTCTGATAGACAGCTACTTCACCGGGCTTGGATTCTCCAAGAGTGAGGCGGATCCAAACCTGTACCAGATTGTGGTGGAGGGGAAGCTGTTGATCATCGTACTGTATGTAGATGATCCGATTTTGACTGGCGATGAGCAGTTGATACTTTCATGCAAGGAGGATCTTGCACGAGAGTTTGAGATGAAGGACTTGGGCATCCTTCATTATTTCCTGGGATTGGAGATTTGGCAGCGCAGCGGAGGACTGTTTGTTTCTTAGGGCAAGTATGCCCAGGAGATTCTGGAGAGGTTCAACATGCAAGGCTGCAAGCCTGTTGACACTCCTCTTCCCGGTGGTTGGAGGAAGGAGGATGCTACTTCGGCGGAGGTAGTGGATGCCACTGTCTATCGACAGTTGGTGGGGTCGCTTATGTATCTGGTCAATACACGACCTGATATATGCTATGCAGTTAACCAGCTTTCGCAAGCTATGGTTAAACCTACCAAGCTCTTTTGGAAGGCAGGCAAGCATGTATTGCGCTATATTAGAGGCACATCGGGATATGGTCTATGGTACAGACAAGAGGATGGAGCGAAGCTTTCTGGCTTCACTGATGCAGATTGGGCAGGGAGCCCAACGGACCGGAAGAGCACTTCTGGAGGAGTTTTCAGCATTGGGTCGACAGCAGTTTCCTGGTACAGCAGAAAGAAGAGATCCGTGGCACTCAGTTCAGCAGAGGCCGAGTACATGGCAGCTAGCTTGGCTGCATGCGAGGCTATTTGGATGAGGAAGATCCTCGTTGGATTGTTCAGGTTGCATTTGGAGCCTACAGTGATCTACTGTGATAACCATAGTTGCATTAAACTCTCGGCTAATCCAGTGTTTCATGATAGATCCAAACACATCGACATCCGGTACCATCATATCAGAGATTGTGTTTAGCGGAGAATCATGAAGCTTTCATATGTTCCCACGGAGGATCAAGATGCCGACATCCTGATGAAGGCGCTCACCAGGAGCAAGTTCGAATTCCACAGAGGCAGGATAGGGGTTGCATATAATCCATATCTTGCTGAGAGGGAGTGTTGAAAATGAAGCAAGATGATGGAGCTTAGTGAAATGAAGTCGCCTTCACTAAGTGGGCCCGCAGGCAAATTCTGGCGCAAAATCTATTTTTAGACTATGTCTATTTTAAGACATATGGAGCATGGTTCGGGGATTCCAGTTTGAGATTCTTGAAGTATGTGTCATGTTGGTAAAAATAGATGAGACTCTATTTTTGAGGTCAAAGAGGTCGAAGTCTATTTTTAGACTGCCTCTCCTTAAAACAGAGAAGTCAAATATTATTTACCCTTAATAATATTTAGACTATAAACTTCAGTTTACTCTCTTGGAGCACTTCAGTTCGAGCTACAGAAGTGGCTCATGCATCCGACAGAGGAATTATGCTATTCCCAAGGGTTTGATGGCATCATGCATGGTTGACTTCAGTTAGGACTTCAGTGGCAGAAGTTTGGTGGAGTTAATGAGACAGCTAGTGGAGTTGTGTTCTGTTTATTTTAGTTGAACTGGTTGAGATTATTTTAACTAGCTAATCAATTAGTTATGAGTGGAGTGAATTAAATATTATTTAATTCATTAATTAGTAACTCATTATTCAACTCAAGAACACATCAGTTCACTACAGTGCATGGACAGTTCAGTGGAGACCAGTAAAAGAGGTAGATGAAAGGGTGGAGTTAGCTATCAGTGGAGAGATCAGTCATGCATGAGATTTGCAGCACACTTGGAGGAATTTCCCATGATGATTGCTTTGTCAAGCCAAGGAGATTCGAACCTTGGATCTCTATTTAGACAGGCCATGATTGCGCAATAGAGGCAAGGCAATTAGTGGTGAGTTTTGAACCAGTGACTTGTTCAAAACCAAGCTAGTTTGTGTGTAACTTCATGAGATAGTATTGAGTACTTGTGAGGAGTATTGTACTGATTTTGTTGCATGATTTCTCCATTATAATATACACAATAGCTACGGGGTTTTCAGCTATAAGCTTTCCCCATACATACTTTGTTAATGTGTATGATGATTTGATGTGCTATCGCTTGTTTTATTTCCGCATGTGTGATGATCTGAGTGGAAGAGATTATGTGTTGCATATAAATTCGAATTGTATGTGATCAAGATAGTCTCAGTGGATAATTAATCATTATTCAGCAAATTTCTACACTAAATATCATTATTGGAAGGAATCATAAAGATTCTACCAACATTGTAAGAGTAACATATGATGGACTATGTTGCAGGTGCTACTTTTACTCCTTACTCACAATGTCGAAGAATACTTTGCCTTTACTCCTTACTCTTGTTCGTATCGAAGGATCCTCTTCCTACTATCATGAAAAAAGAGAGTTAAAAAAAAGCTCAAGTACTATAAGGGAGTGCACACATGAATATAAAGTACAAGAGCCGGTTGATTCGAGACCAAAAGTGAAGATAGGGATAAAAGGCAACTATGAAGTATGAAAACAATAATCAGCAAGAGTTATTGTGCTTTTACTAGGAAAACCCGATAGTAGTTGGTGAGAGAGATTTTAGCAGGAAAAACTGATATGCTCATAATGTGTTTCATAAATTGTAATTATTAGATTGAATAAGAAATAATTTTGGCTTGAAATTTGAAGTGAATGAAGAGAGTAATTGATTGTGTAAATATAATGGGTTTGGCTTCAACCTTGTTCAATAATAAATACCATGTTGATCCAGATCATTAATTGTTGTGTGTTTTATTTGTGGATTTTAACTTCTTTTATTTTTGCTATTTTTGTTCTTTTACACTTTTATAGTTGTATACATCGTGTTTGCATCATGGAATCATAAAAGGAAACATAGAGGAAGGGGAAACATTGTTCATGGTTCTGCTAAAGTTGAATCGTAGAAGACGAATCATAGAAGTTTACTAGCCATTTAGTTGTATCTTTACTAAAACCTTTGAAATAAAATATTGATCGTGAAAATAAATCTCAATATAAAACATATATATGCAAGTATAGTGAAAAATTAATTTTACTAATATACCATAGAAAAAATAGAGAAGCATGACAACGCAAAATGCAACACGCATTTGTCCATTCCATGTTACCTTTCTTGGACATTCACAACTTAAAATTTTTTGGAGGCTCTCGAAGACTTGCTCAATTTTGTTGCCCACAAAGATAACTACAAAAAAGAGATCAAGAGATTTTCTATTCAATGGTTGTACTATTTCTGGAATTGGAAATAAATTTTTAAACCACTTATACTAAAAGCTAGCATAGTTTTATAAAATCCTGATTCCCTTCCATAATTTCATTCATCAAACTGTTCTTTTCACCATTCAATATCACTAAATAATATATCAATTTTATAGCATTGATTAACTTACTGTAACACTGCATTGTACCAAAGCCTAAAATCTGTAATACCAAAATACAACTTCAGAAACTAAACTAACGTAAAAAATTTCAGCAGCATAAAAGTGACATTTAAGATTTCAATGTACTTACATAGAGTCCAGACAAAACCATAATTAAAGAGAATATTTTAATTAGAGAATAAAAGTCAAGAAAAAAAAGAAAATGCGTCAAAACCCGATGAAGAAAATTGCAACAATGAAACAAACATGACAGTAGAATGATAACCTATAATAAGAGAAATCCTATCGCTAGAGGAATGAAAAGGGGGAGAAGTTAAGTCTTCTCATGTTTCTAAGTGGGAACCGGAGGAGCAGTATTTGCACCCAAATCATCCTTCTGCTAGACAACATTCATGATCTTTCCTTTGATAAATGTGTACTCTTCCATCCTAATATTTTGTGGACCTTTCGATCAACTATGCAATGTTATCTCCTCTCTTTGATTTTGATTAGAAACATTAATCAACTTGGATTTCGTAGTGAGAAAAAAATTGTGTTGCATATGTGGTGGTTGTAAAATGGAAGGGTTGATCAATTGGAGTAATCAGTTCTAGTATATTGGTGGCATCCTAGATTCTCATTTCCCATAAGATGATGAAACAAAAATGAAAGCATGCTTGTTACTCAGACTATATGTGTATAGTATGTAAAATAAATTACGGAAGATTTACCTGTCAAATCCTGATATATCTAAATGTTTATTGTAAAGTAAAATATGCTTTATTTGTACATAGGATTTTCTATATATTTCCATGATGAATAGTGAACAGAAGGGCTTTTTAAAATATTACTTGCATAGAATGTGTATTCTCGAGTACTTAACTATCAACATAGTTGGGAATATACACAATTTGTTTACCAAAAGCATACAACAAACATTTCAACCATTTATTTTATATGTGAACAAATGAATTGGACATGGTAGGACTTAATTTCCCATTATTGCAGAAGAACCAAGAATTATTCAAGAAAATCAAAACAAATGCTAATAAAAAAGAATACCATCAATGTAGTAATGCAATCGATTTATGCAAATGAAACAATGGGAAAACTATATAGAAAATTATACATCAATGATGATGAATTGAAAATTTGATGTAATAAAAACCAATCTAAATGGTAGAACACTAGTACAAAATGGTTAAATAGTTACTAAAAAAATCATTAAATTTTCCATATAAATGGCCATTTTATAATTACTGACCAGTAGTACCTAATTTACATTATCTTATAATGCGAACAAATATTAGACATTTTTAGCTTAGTCATTAATTGGTTGTCTCAATTTTAACATATAGTAGTATATTTAGTCATGAATTTGGCCATTAATTTTCTGCAATTAATGATCAAATATACAAAAAAATATATTAATATATGATCATTCGAGAAAAATAATTAATAGGAAATTTTTTTTTTTGACAAAAATGTTGGTCATATTATAAAATACTATAAATTAACTACTAATAGTCATATATATGAAAATTTTAGTCATCGTTTGGATTTAATTAATTACCATATAAATATGGATAAATTTTGGTTGTCTTATAAAATGTTAGCATAGTTCTCTGCTAAGTCACCAGTTCTTCTTTTATTTACTTTTTGTTTTTCATCAAATCATTAGTTGAGACTTTACTTTTCAACTAGTTTTCAGGAATATTTTTGGTCACTAAAAAATCTTAATCTGTTATACTGCTTCTTCATTTCATTTCATCATCACTAGTTTCAAGTTCATAATTTCTGCATCATCATTTATAGGTCTAGAGTTAGGTCATTCAATCTCATATAGGTCAAGCTTAGGTTCAAACTTCCCATGGGAAAATATTCAGATTTCCACTAAAATAATTTAGTTAACCATCCATTTCATTCATAAAATTTTGGTGAAGGAAGTAAGAATTTTTTTGCAGTCCAAATAAAAACCATATTTGTTGTTTCCTATAGCTCAAGTCTCCGAAATCTCAACATTGTCTTATTGTGCATTCAATTTAAGAAGGGAAATCACGACTATCAAAGCTACAACGAATCAATATTCCTTCTGAGTTCAGTTGAAAGAAGAAAGTGTTGCTGAAAAAATGTAATGGTAATGCAAATTTCATTTTCTGCCTTCATTCATTTCATTTATCCTCTTTTACCATTCATTTTTCCAAAAGCCGAAGTCTAGATCTTTATTTTCTTCCAAAAAATCATTTTAACCATTCAAAATCCATATATATATATATATATATATATATATATATATATATATATATATGCCGCAACTCCATTCGTTCCACAGAAATCCCTTTAAATGTGTGATATATTACATATATTATATAATATGATATAATTTTTTGCACTTAATCCATTTATATTTCATCGTAATTGATGTTTCGCAAGTTTCAAACTTCACTTATAATATAATTTTTGAATCCTACACAACCCCCAAAATGTGATTTTCAAGATTTTTGGGACCCATATTTTCCATTGAGTTCGCTTCATAAACATTAGAAATGATTTAAAATCCTTTGTAATATGGTTTGGGCGACCTTGTTCATATTACCATTACTTAACGAAATCTTTACTTGTCTACTTCTAAAAGCATTTTATGGGACCCATCACCTTTTCATCGCTAATTCACAAACTTCAGTCACTTCATTCACTTCCGCTTCCTCATTTCCCTGATTGTGATATTGTGTGGGATATGCTTTCTCTGCCATGTCACCTTCCACTTCACATATCACAAATCCTATTTACATACATCCATGTTACCTACCTGATTCGTCGATCCTCGATATGTGATAACCTTCCCGTTCCCCGATTACAATATTTCCAAAATCCCTGATTTGCGATGATCCGTTGACTTCCGATACATGAAAAGTTTGAATTCCCAATTTTCAATATCGTAAATCACAAATCAAAGGTTTATTCGCTCCACCAAATGCATATTTACTCCCGATATGTGATTTGTGATCCAACTCCATTCCCCGATGCGATAAAGTCAACACCACCACATGCCACATCATCACCCCCATTGCAAATCGTGAATTCACCGTTCCTCCTGCCTATGTATTACCTTTAAAATAAATCCTAGCATAACTGTGATATATATATATATATATATATATAATGGTTTTTTCTCCTCTCATTCATTGTTTCTTTAATAATTATATCTGCTAGTCCACATCCATGTGTCACCATATCATTTCTCTCCATGCTCCTCCATTCATATGATTCACGTGCCTAGTCTTTCCTCCAAAACCTATCTGCACAGGTTTATTCATTCAAATATCATTTTGCAAAGAAAACCCTATCAGAACAGAGAACAAGCCAAAAAAATGGAAACAATGGAAGAATGTTCTCCAGAGAAAGTTTTCCAATAAACTTGCACCACCATTGCTCTTCAGCACCAACACACGTTTTAGCAGCAAGGCAACATTGAAGGAAAAAATCATAACATTTATAGAAACTCTGGCAGTAGTTACTCAATCTATTTTTTTTCCACCAAAACGTGTACATGTCACCTAAAATTCAGGATAAGAAAATTCCACATCTCCACAGATGTTCGGTTTGATAAGCTTCAGATGAGTTCTTAGTTAAATTTTTCTAGTGATGTAATAAATAGAAACGAATTTCCTCTTGTTTTCTTTGAAATGTAATAAAGTCCATGTTCTTGAAAGATGTGAATGGTCTATCCTTTCTGGAGACCGATTGTAAATCTATAAATAGACAGTTGATAGACAAAGGAAAGGGTTGGATTTTGATCTTACTAAAAACTCATTATAATAAAGAAAAACTTTATGAATAACATGTTGAATGATTTTTTGTTTCAAGAACATCTAATGTATGGGGTGTTTTCTCTTCTGTGTTAATTTCTTCTAATTATAAGTTGCAGTAGATAGTAAAATATAAGTGACAGTTTTTAAAATATTTGATAGTAAATTATATGCTTTTCAATTTTCTGCAAATTATATGTATGTTGTAGAACATGTTAATGAGGGTTCCATAAACGATTTGTGGGATACTTTATGCATGAAATATGTTTTGTGAGTGTTGTTTACTTTACATAAACAGATTTTGTATAAAGATACATAATTATAGTTTTCTTACTGATTTAGTATCTAATTATTTCTAGAATAGGTAATAGCTATCCATCTCCTCTACATTGTTTCACTCTACTCCCTATACTACTCATTTACCAATGCAATTTGTAATTGCCACAACTTGACAAATGCATGAAAGTCTTGAAGGATAAAGTAATCATTTCAAACTCATTTGAAAATCCATCCCACCATTTAAAATATTTTTAAAACCTTTAAAAGATTCAAATGAACCATGATCTGTAAGGCTTACTCCTTTTGCAGTCAAGGAGTGACTCTTTGTGCTACCATAAGATACTGTAAATTAACTACTAATAGTCATATATATGTAAAATATAGTCGTAAATTTATCTTTTTTTTTGTAGTTTCATATTCATTATATAAAGTACTAATTTAGTAGTTTCTATTCATTTCATTGAATTTCATTAATAATCATTATAAAAGAATAATTTAGTTGTATATTCATTTTATTTTTATTCATAATTAATCAATATAAACTTCTAATTTACTAGTTTTAGATTGATTTGATATGATCACTGTTGAGTCTCAAAAATGTTCTCCATATTCATACATATTTTCATTATGTCATAACCATTTAGCTCTTATTTCATATCCATTTGACCTAAAACCCTACATCAAGTAACCATTTTCATAAATATATGGGTTAGGATCCTTGTTTTCCAAAGTTATTTATTTTATGTATTTTAAGTGAATTTATGATTAGAAACTAGAAAATTAACACAGTTTCATATATCTATATATGTGTTATGAGTTTTGTGACATGTGTAGGTCAAAAGGAGACTTCTAGAAGACCCTTATGTGGCACTCTAAGGCCAAATTCGAATTTGGTTGGAGAAGATTATGGGATCAAGAGGATATGTGTCTCACTTCCTTGTTGTATTGAAACTCTAAGAGGATATGTCTCTCATTCCTCAAGTTGTGTTGAAACTCTAGAAAGACATGTGTCTTATCATTTCCTATTTTGATTGTAACTCTAGAGATGGAGGGAGAGATTCATGGACTCCCCATTAATGAGATGTCTCCTCATATTTTGTATAAATAGGAGAAGCTTTCTCCTATCACAGGTAATGAGAAAGTAATGAGGAAGTAATAAAATAGTAGGAATAGAGAAGTCTTTTGTAACAAAGTTCAAGATGGAATGGGATGTAGATTTGTGAAGTTTTTCAATAAAGAAGTTCCTTGATGGTGTTTTGATTACAATTTCAAGGAGCTAAGGACTTCACCAAATTGGTAGCAGAGGGCCCCTGCTATCCAAAGAGGTTTTTACATGTTTTCTAGATAAGTTGCTTTCAATTCTGTTTTGTCATATTTCCTTACTTAGATTGCTTTCTGAAATCATAGCTTTTAGCATAATTTTTCATGGCAGCCCGGGCATTTGCATAGTTTTTTGACTAATGACATGGAATTAACATTGTTCTGTTGTTAATTTGTTTTTCTTAGTTTCTGTTTAATTTCAGTATTGCTTTATGTATTTTAGTTTTTCTCATTTGCTTCAGTAGCTAAATTTAGATATATTAAACTGCTCATAACATCTTCAGTTGCCTCCGAAAGCCACAGCTGGACTGATGGTGAGGGATTGTATTATGAAATGTGTAGTTTGATATTAGTTTACTTTCTGCAAGTTAGATATATTAAATTGCTCATGTCATTTTCAGTTACCTCCGAAAGCCACAGCTGGACTGATGGTGAGGGATTGAAGTATGAGTGTGTGGTTTGATATTAGTTTACTTTCTGCAAGTTAGATATATTAAATTTCTCATGTCATTTTCAGTTACCTCCGAAAGCCATAGCTGGACTGATGGTGAGGGATTGAAGTATGAGTGTGTAGTTTGATATTAGTTTCTTTTCTGCAAGTTAGAAATATTAAATTGTGCATGACATCTTCAGTTACCTCCGAAAGCCACAGCTGGACTGATGATGAGGAATTGAATTATTAATGTGTGGTTTGATATTAGTTTACTTTCTGCAAGTTAGATATCAGTTACTCAAGTTGTTTATGGTTACTTCCGAAAATCATAGCTGGACTAATGATGAGGGATCAGAAGACAAGTTGATGTAATTTGATTTAGATTTACTTTATTGCAACTTTTGGATTTCTTTCAGCATAGTTTCTTTTGTGTTTAGACAGCAGCAAGAATAGTTTGGTTTCATGCTCACTAGTTCACCGTTTTGATTTATTAGATTAGCAGCACCTTTTTCATTTCAGTAGCACATTTTCATTTCCTTTCAAGTTTTGTCATTGTATGTTTCAAATTCCTTTTTCAGTTTCAAGTTGGTAAATCATTATAAAGGACATCATTGCCTTGAATATTCATAACCATATTTGTCTTTTAGAATTTCATAAAAATCCAAAAACGACAAAAAGTAAGAGATAGGTTATCTTGCACATATAGTGCGCCACACTTCGTCAGTTTACGAATCCCTGGTTGATAATTTATGTTAGCAATTTAGGACACACTAAATTGACCAAACATTTTGGCGCCGTTGCCGGGGAAGTGTAACTAGGTAGCCTTATTTCTTACATCTAAAACAAATTAATAATTCTTGAGTATGCTCTCCTCCTGCACTTTGTGTGATCTGGAGGATCAGAAAAGGAATTGTTATGTAAAAAAAAAAATTTAATAATTCTTGAGTATGCTCTCCTCCTCCTGCACTTTGTGTAATCTGGAGGATCAGAAAAAGAATTGTTATGTGAAAAAAAAGAGGAGACAAAATAAAACTTCATCATTTCAATTGATTCAACAATTTAAAAAAATTTGATTTCAATAAATTGTTTTGTTTAATGAATATATATGTGTATTTTAAAATTTTTTGAAAATATAACATACATAATTTTATTAACAAATCAATTAAAAAAAAAAAAAATCTCATGGAAATAAGACCCACGCATATGCATGAGGCCATTCTTTGGCTTGACTTTATACATATATGCAGACCTTCAATCCACACAAAGACCCATGCACTGCAATTTAAAAAAAAAAGGAACTTTCTCTTTTTCATATTCGTTTTTCCTCAAACAACAGTTATTAGAAATCATTTAAAAAAAAAAAAAATTGCACACAATGAATGTATATCACATGAAGAAACTGTTGATGAGGAAAAGATTGCAAATTGTTGATGAGAAGAAGATTGCAATTTGCTGATGAAGAGAAGATTACAAATTCAATTGTAGGGACATACAATGGAAGTGTATCATATGAAGAAATTGCTGATGAAGAGAAGATTTCAGACTGTTGATGAAGAGAAGATTGTAGATTCCATTGCAAGTAATTGGAATGAGGAAGATCAATCTGAACTTATCTGTGAGATACAAGTCATTACACTTCAAAACCTGCAAAATAAAAACAAATCAAACCACAAGTAATTGCCAGAAAACGAAATGCGTCATTGTCAAAAACCCCCGATTTTAAAACGAATTTTCTGAGCAAACCAGGACGAATTAGAAAAAAATAAAACATGGGTTTTTTCGGGAACGGGGTGAATTAGGTAATCCTATAAGAACTTTCTGAAATTCACAGCCAGTTGGGAGAAATTCAGGGTTCTTCGGAGCACTAATTTGCAGTGTGCGTGAGAGAAAAATGTTTTTTTTTTTAATGAAATAGTCACGGTTTTGAGAAATAATCAAGAAACTAATTTCCTTACTTGAGGGAAAATGTGGCAGAATTCATGTGTGGTGGCATATGATGAATGACAAATGGATTATTTGAGGCAAGCACATTATCACATGTGCATCAAATGCAAGTTGTATAAATTGAAAAGGACTCTGCCTTCATCTCCTTCATAGTTAGGAATTTGACTTTAAAAATTTCAAGCTTTTTATTTTTATTTTGCATGAAAGAGGCATTGGCATGACTTTGTTTCAAAAATATTCATAAGGACAATTATTTCATCCATGCTTTATTTCATTTAAAAAATAAAAAAATAAATTTCAAAAAAATTTCAAAAAAATTCAAAAAAAAAATTCAAAAAAAAAATTCAAAAAAAAATTGAATCAATGAAATGAATAAGTTATTTGCTCACTTTTCTGAAGGTATTGATTAATTTTGGACTGATGATGAAAGATGAATGGCTAACTTTTTATTCAAGATTTTTAGCAGCTGAAAAACCTCATTGTTCAAATCACCCTAACTTTCTCATACAAAATCAGATTTTGATGATTTAAGTATCGTTGGAAAGATCTCAACAAGATCTATACAATGAGAAATCCATCATTAGAGTTTGAAATGGCAAATAATGAAATAAATTGCTGAAAAGAAACTACATTCAACTTGAGGCACTAATTCCAAAACAGGTATAAATTCTTTTGATTTTTCCTTTGAGAACTTGTTTCATTAATACAAATTCTTAGTTTTGTGTGTAAATATCATAACCAGAGAGATTGATCACCTCTCTCCTTTGATAATCTTACATTCCATTGCAGAAGAAGTATTATTTTTTTTTGCAGGTTCCAGGAGGAAGGACAAATGACTACAAGAGAATGGTGTCTCTCTAAGAGACCAATTTGTTTCATAAGAGGATGATCAGCAACAAAGAGGAAATATGCTGATGTAAAATCAGATCCAAACATTTGAAAAACTTTCAAATACTATTGTCTCCATCACATCCATACCTCATAATAAACCATTCACCTCATTTCACTTCATATTTTCCATTTACATTCACATCCACTTTCCATTTCTTTTTGTCCATTCATAACCACAAATAAAAGCAAGAGGCTCATTCACATGCTTATTTCCCATTGCCATTTTTCATTCACATGCTTATTGCCCATTTTCCATTTCTACTCTCCATTGCCATCTTCCATTTCCATCTTCCATTTCTTGTCATTTTCATTCCGCAAATAAGCCCTGCTTCAATGCAAACTATTGAGTCCATAGTCCTTTGAGTCTAAGTTCTTTGTAAAAACACCTTAAGGCTTGCATGCCTTAATGGCAAGTTCTCATGCTGACAAACAATGGGAATACACTAATGTCCCTTGTTCGTCAGATCTTCTAGGTGACTGGACATCAGCAAAATCATTCGTACCTAGCAAGATGTGTTTGGGCATCTTGACTCTCATTGTCATCAATGGTGAGAATTCTCGTGTTGACTAGTGGCATCCATTAATGGCCACTAATTCAACAATTTCCTACTATGTTCTACATCAGAACATCTTTTCACTTAGTAGGAATTGTGCCAATGAGTTTTGAAGACATGAAGACTATTATTTTGAGCATTTTGGAGCAGATTCAGCAAGTTTTAGTAGAAGCAATAAAAGGTCATCTCATCTCTTTATCCATGACTCCTCTTGTTCAGCCACTTGAAGAAGAATATGATCAGAATTTTGCAGCCACCACACATACACAACTCATCCACATTTAAGGTCAGTGAAGGTATGTTGTTTTCTAATTTTTAGTCATGTAATTCATTAGAATGTTAAAATTGTAACTTTGGAAAAATTCCTCACTCCCTTTTCCACATTGTCATATCTTTAGTTGGGGGGGGAAGAGACATCATTTCATATCCACATGTCATACACTATCACACATTTTCATTTCATTTCCACCCACATATACTTCCCAACCAACTATTGTTGCAACATGATCCAAAAGTTTATATGCCTTGCAAATAATCAATTCATTGATGAAGTAGTTGATTCTAAATGTTTTCATGAACTTTGATGCAACAAAGAAAATAAAGCATTGTTACACAAGAACCAATGCTAAAAAAAAATGGTTGTCACACAAGAACCAACCATTGAAAAAAAAAAAAAAAAATGTGTTGCAATCAAATGTATTATACTTTGCCAAAAAGGAAAATATCAAAAAGCAAAGTTTGGAATGATACATCAAGTAACAATTTTCATAAATATATGGGTTAGGATCCTTGTTTTCCAAAGTTATTTATTTTATGTATTTTAAGTGAATTTATGATTAGAAACTAGAAAATTAACATAGTTTCATATATCTATATATGTGTTATGAGTTTTGTGACATGTGTAGGTCAAAAGGAGACTTCTAGAAGACCCTTATGTGGCACTCTAAGGCCAAATTCGAATTTGGTTGTAGAAGATTATGGGATCAAGAGGATATGTGTCTCACTTCCTTGTTGTATTGAAACTCTAAGAGGATATGTGTCTCACTTCCTTGTTGTATTGAAACTCTAAGAGGATATGTGTCTCCTTTCTTAAGTTGTGTTGAAATTCTAGAAAGACATGTGTCTTATCATTTCCTATTTTGATTGTAACTCTAGAGATGGAGGGAGAGATTCATGGACTCTCATTAATGAGATGACTCCTCATATTTTGTATAAATAGGAGAAGCTTTCTCCTATCATAGGTAATGAGGAAGTAATGAAGAAGTAGATTTGTAACAAAGCTTAAAGATGGAATGGGATGTAGATTTGTGAAGTTTTTCAATAAAGAAGTTCTTTGATGGTGTTTTGATTACAATTTTAAGGAGCTGAAGAAGGATTACACCAAATTGGTAGCAGAGGGCCCCTGCTATCCAAGGAGGCTTTTACATGTTTTCTAGATAAGTTGCTTTCAATTCTATTTTGTCATATTTCCTTACTTAGATTGCTTTCTGAAATCATAGCTTTTAGCATAATTTTTCATGGCAGCCCGGGCATTTGCATAGTTTTTTGACTAATGACATGGAATTAACATTGTTCTGCTGTTAATTTGTTTTTCTTAGTTTCTGTTTAATTTCAGTATTGCTTTATGTATTTCAGTTTTGCTCATTTGCTTCAGTAGCTAAATTTAGATATATTAAACTGCTCATAACATCTTCAGTTGCCTCCGAAAGCCACAGCTGGACTAATGGTGAGGGATTGTATTATGAAATGTGTAGTTTGATATTAGTTTACTTTCTGCAAGTTAGATATATTAAATTGCTCATGTCATTTTCAGTTACCTCCGAAAGCCACAGCTGGACTGATGGTGAGGGATTGAAGTATGAGTGTGTAGTTTGATATTAGTTTACTTTCTGCAAGTTAGATATATTAAATTGCTCATGTCATTTTCACTTACCTCCGAAAGCCACAGCTGGACTGATGGTGAGGGATTGAAGTATGAGTGTGTAGTTTGATATTAGTTTCTTTTCTGCAAGTTAGAAATATTAAATTGTGCATGACATCTTCAGTTACCTCCGAAAGCCACAGCTGGACTGATGGTGAGGAATTGAATTATGAATGTGTGGTTTGATATTAGTTTACTTTCTGCAAGTTAGATATCAGTTACTCAAGTTGTTTATGGTTACTTCCGAAAATCATAGCTGGACTAATGAAGAGGGATCAGAAGACAAGTTGATGTAATTTGATTTAGATTTACTTTATTGCAACTTTTGGATTTCTTTCAGCATAGTTTCTTTTGTGTTTAGACAGCAACAAGAATAGTTTGGTTTCATGCTCACTAGTTCACTATTTTGATTTATTAGATTAGCAGCACCTTTTTCATTTCAGTAGCACATTTTCATTTCCTTTCAAGTTTTTTCATTGTATGTTTCAAATTCCTTTTTCAGTTTCAAGTTGGTAAGTCATTATAAAAGACATCATTGCCTTGAATATCCATAACCATACTTGTCTTTTAGAATTTCATAAAAATCCAAAAACGACAAAAAGTAAGAGATAGGTTATCTTGCACATATATATGATTTTGTGACTAAATTGAAAAAATTCATACAATTATTGAATAACTCTCTGGATTATCCACAATATTATAGAACATTATTTGATGTTTTTAATCCCAATGGTGATCCATCTTCAGGACAGGTTCTTGAATTCCCTCTTCAATTCAACAACTTGTCTTGAAGATGGATCCCCGTTGGGATTGGGAACGTCGACAAATTTTCTATAACACTACGGATAATCCAAAGAGATATTCAATAATTTATAACCATGGGAGCTTGAAAACCAAATCCATACAATGCAAATGTTTATCTAATATGAACACACAAAGTTACATATGTTAATTACAATACTAAATAATATCAATGCAACTATAAGTAATTTCAACCACATAAATTATATTACATGAAATTTCAAGTATTACAATATTAGTTTCCAAATTAATATCGGTTGGACTACAATTTACTCATGAAATATTGTTTCATCACTTCAAAACATTATCAATATGCTTCCAAGGCAATGTAGGTGAATGCACAAACTTTGAAGATTTGATCATTTGTCTCTATGTGTGTGTCTCGTGTGAGATATTTTCTTTAAGGTTATCACTAGACTAGTTCTATTATCTCTCTTTATTTTCGCATTTGTCAATCCAGTGTTATTGTTCTCCTCCTTCTTCAGTTCCTACATTTGGAAATCAATACTAAGTTCCTATTCTGAAATTAATGAAGAAACAATGCATACTATAAGACATGAAATGCGATGAACACTAGAATATAAGGTATACTCTAAAGGATTCATATAACATATACCTCAAAATTGGCTATGTCAATTCCATTCCCCCCGCCACCCCACAAAAAAAAAAAAAAAAAAAAAAACAACTAGTTTTGTTCAGTTGGCTTATAGTAGCCACTATGTGGCTAGATGATCTCTATAAATAGAAAAAATAAAACATCGCCATGGAAAAATATTCATTTACATCCTCAAAAATATTCGTTTCAAAAAGAAATACATCCCCAATATCCTATATCCTAATTCTCATCCATATTTTTCATAAAATACAAGAGTTAATACTCTCTTATGATCAGCATTATAGAACAATGAAGCTACACAAAACTAACTATTCGTACACAAAAAAAATGAAGTTGTTGGTGTAAAACAAACAATGAAGCTACACAATGAACCTTAATTTCTATTTGTATAATGAAGCTTAATTTATATTGGCAACTACAAAAAATAGAAATGTTTTTATCGTTATAAAAAAAACAATGAAGCTACACAAAACACTCATTAAATCAGTATAGATTCCAAACGTAATGCGAAAATGAGCAATGCATTATTCTCTACCATGTGTTATACCAAATAAAATGGTAAAATAGTAGAGGAAAAATTTCTTCTTTACAATGCATTTTAATAAGAATAAATGCATGTCCACTTACGTATATTCTATTTTAAGAAATCCATTTTCATTCCAATGCCAAAGTACCTCCACATAAAGAGATATAAAATTTAAAGTTTCCTCATAAATCATGAAAATTTAGGATGATACTTCCATAAACAAGAAATTGAAATAGGCAGAGAGAAATCACTTACTTGTGAGAAGAAAATGTATGAAAATTAATAATCTCTTACAACCAAGACTCTAGTCTTAATATATATATATATATATATATATATATATATATATATATATATATATATAAAGTGATATTCCATTATTTTTTCAACAAGTTGTCATTAAAAGTAGAAATTCCACCATATTTCATTAAATGTCTCGATGCAACCTAGACAAAGATATCAAGAATTATGTTGGGAATTGTACCAAGATTTCCAAGACAATAAGATAGTGAAAGAGGGTAGGACAACCACACCAGAATTTTTCAACATTGTATCTAGTATTGCACAAAGCACATCTTCTTGATCTAAGCATTATAATATCACTCTTGAGAAGTTGTTGCATGGCATTGAATACATGATCTAAAAGAATCGCATAATCATGATACTTATTCTTTCATGTTTTACAATGTTCCTTGGAATTTCATAGAACCAAATTGCTTAAAATTACAAAGAGCCAAAGTTAAGAATTACCAATCACCTAGTCCCATTCATTTTCTTTGACATACCATGGCCAAAGGTGTTAGACAGACCTTTCAAAATTATTGTTGTTTGGACACAAGGAATACACGCCAAAAATGTTTTCACATGGACTCTATCAATCTCATGGAAGAGTTTTACATCACTTAAGACATTTTCCTTACAGTAATGAAGGTCACTTAAAACCATCGATAGGATGTCCAAAAAGAAAAATGAAAATGATCATCTATTTTCATGAAAGTTGGATACTACTATTGGATTGATTTCTTTATTTTGATAAAGATACCTAATTGTGATCATTCCAATTTTAACATGAACTCACATGCTTAGGACATACAAAGAGGAAATAAATTGTTTTAATCATTTCTCATTCATTGAAAAAGTAACTATCCCATCCATACAAAAAAAATTTAAGGAAATAATTTATGAAATTCCTATTATACTAAAAAAAGTTTCCCCCAAGGATCCAACTACCTAACCTATTAGATGATCCAAATATGTTAATGTAAAGTTAGGATAAAATATTTATTAAATTATAATATTTAATAAACATTAGAGAATAAAAATAGTTCTTAAATTAGAATATTTAATAAATATTAGAGATACTTAGAAATAGAATTTTTTTATTAAAAATAGCACTCTAGAATAGAGTCGTTTCTAAGACTCTAAAATAGGAATAAAGTTAGTAGATTGGTTAGAAATTCATTTATTGTAAATGTACACTTGTTATTTTTTCAAGTGATCCATATCTAAATTAAGTTAGGACATATTCCTTATAAATAGGTTAGTCTCCTATTTGCAAGTTAGTAGAAGTTTAAGTTTGTAAACTCTGTAAATTTTTATGTAATTTCTTTTTCATAATTAATAAAAGTATGTGTCTAAGGACACTTCTACATTAATGTTGTATATTCTGCCAAGAGGTTTGGTGAAGATATCAGAGGTCTGATCTTTTGAAGGACAATAAATCGGCTTCATGACATCCTTTGCAATGAGTAATCTAATATGATGATACTTGGTGTCCACATGCTTTGTCTTTGAATGAAAAAATGGATTCTTGGCAAGATTTATTGCTAACTGATTTTTGATGAATAATGAAGTAGCTTCTGCTAGAGGAATTCTCGTCCTATAAAACTTGACGCAACCAAACAATCTCACATACTACTTCCCATGCTGAAATGTACTCTGATTCTGTTGAAGAAGAGGCCATTGTAGCTTGCTTCTTGCAACTCCAGGAAAATGCAGCTGACCCCATGTTCATTAAATAACCTGAGGTTGATGCCCTATCATTAATACTGCGAGCAAAGTTGGCATCTGAAAATCCACAAACTATAAAATTTTTAATCTTTTTGTAAAGAAGACCATAATCTTTTGTTCTTTGGATATAACGAAGAACTATTTTAGCTGCATTCCAGTGGTTGTCTCATGATTCCTGCATAAAGCGGGAATGAATACTGACATCATAAGAAAGATATGGTCGAGTGGTTGTCAGATAAATCAAGCTACCAATCAATTTTTGATAAGAATTCCTATTCACCATTTCTCCTCCTTCAAATTTTGAAAGTTTCAAGTTTTCTTCCATTGGGGTAAGGACAGGCTTGCAATCCTGCATCCCAAATCACTGAAGAATTTTTGCAGCATACTTACTCTGAGAAAGGAAGATCTAATGTGGATGTTGGAATACTTCAACACCAAGATAATAGTGAAGTAGTCCCAAATCTGTCATCTTAAAACCTGCATGTAACTTCTTTTTCACCTGTGCAATGTGATCGTCATTGTTGCCTGTGATAATCAAATCATCTACATACATAACTAAAATCACCCAATTTTTACCTTGTTGGCATACATATAAGGTATCATCAGATTCACTATGTTGAAAACCAACTTTTCGATGGTATTCATCCATTTTGGCATACCAAGCTCAGGGAGTTTGTTTTAACCCATATAAAGCCTTTATCAGTTTGCAAACTTTATGTTCTTGTCCCTCAATTTCGAAACCTAGTGGTTGTGTCATGTACACTTCTTCCTATAAATCTCCGTTGAGAAAATCATTTTTTACATCCATTTGAAGAATTTTCCATCCTTGTTGAGATGCTAAGGCAAGTGTGAGTCGGATGGTTTTCCATTTAGCTATAGGAGAAAAATTCTCCTCATAATATATCCCTTCCTACTGTGCAAAGCCTTTAGTAACAAGTCTTTCTTTATACTTTTCAATATCACCATTTTTATTGTACTTAATTTGATAAAACCATTTGCATCTGATAGGTTTAACATGTTGAGGAAAATCAACAAGTTACCAAGTGTTGCTATCTTGAACTGCCTGCTATTCATCAACCATAGCATGTTGCCATGCTTTATGTTTTACTGCCTCTTGATAAGAAGAAGGTTCAGTAAAATAATTTGTTATCAAAGAAAATTTGCCTTAATTTTGTTTTGATCCCCTTGTTCCTGTTTTATTTTGTTCATTACGATTTACATCTTTCAAAATTTGAACTATTCATTTCAGCAATTGATGCTCACTGGTTTGAGCTTGTGAAAAATCACCATCATTAAAAAGAGCGTTGATGTAAACTGATGTTTGTTGATCAATCGCAGGTTCTAGGGGTGGAGAGTCATTGTCAGAAGATATGCTACAATTAGGAGAGTTGGATGAACTTCTAGAAGACCCAGATGGTGCTAATGATGAAGACAGTCTGGAGGAATCATCTTCGGATGAAGGAAACTCAAGTTCATACCAATTTTCTGAATTTGGTTGACTTTGTAAATTGTCGTTTCTTTTATCACTTTTTGTTTCTAACTTTTGAAGAATACTTTCAAATGCTTGAGCACTCTCACTCTCATTTTCATCAAAAATCACATCTCTGCTTACAATAAATTTACCATTCGACAAAATTTGGTACCCTTTCTTCTCATTAGAATACCCGATCATTGTGCACTTCAAGCTTTATGCATCAATCTTAGTTCATTTTTATTTTGGAACTAAGGCATAATAGACTGATTCGAAAACTCTTAGATGCTTAACCCAAGGTTTAAAGGAAAACCTTGCTTCATAAGGTGTGATTCCTTCTAAAGAAGCTATGGGATATATGTTTCTCAAGTAGAAAATGGTATGAATTTCTTCGGCCCAATATAAAGGACTTAACTTTTTTAAAGTTAACATAGATCGTGCCATTCCTAACAAGGTACGATTCATTCTTTCTACTACTCCATTTTGTTGCAGAGTGTAGACATTGGTAATATGTCATTTTATGCAATTATCCATGCAATACTTTTTGAATTCATTTGAAGTGAATTATCCTCTATTTTCAGTTCTAAGAGTGCCAATATTCTCCTTTACTTCACTTTCAATAAGCTGAGGAAAAGATTTGAACTTTTCAAATGCTTCTGACTTTTGCTTCAAGAAATATACCCAAGTCATCCTGCTAAAATCCTCAACAAAGAGTAAGAAATATCTGCAACTTCCAAGTGAAGTTGGCAAGGGTCCACAAATATCACTGTGAGCCAACTGCAAATGTCTGTTTGCATGCCATGAACTTGTAGGAAAAGTCTCTTGATGTTTTTTTCAAAAAATGCAAGATTCACACTTTGCATTTTCCCTTCTCAAGGTAGGAAGTTCTTTAACCATTCCCTGTTTTTGTAACTGAGAGAGACTTCCAAAGTTGAGATGGCCATATCTAACATGCCACAATCAGATTGGTGAAATATATGTACTTGCTGCGCCTGCAAAGTCAAAATTTCGTGGAATAATTGTCCCTTTCATCCTTAACAGTTTTCCATCTTCATAAACTGTCATTACTATTTGCATTTTTTGTTTGACTGAGTTGATTTTAACTAAGCCATATTCCATAATCACTATATGTCTTGATTTTCGAATCGTGACTAAAGATAACAAATTTTGTTTAACTGTTGGGACATACCATACATTTGAAATCATTCTTTCTCCAATGCCTGGTAAAAAAAATTTAACTACACCTTTACCTTAAGGAGTATGTTTTGTTTTATCAGTAAGATAGATTGAATTCAGATGACATTCTTTGAAACTCCAAAAGAAGTCACATCGAAATTTCATGTGTTGAGTTGCACCTATATCAAGAATCCATGAGTCTTCATAGTCACTTCTGAGAAATTTTGAAACCTGTAAAGTTGTTGCTTCTGTGTTGGTGAAGACATATTCAGGACTATCAGGACCGTCTTCATCATTTGCAAACTGTGTTGAGTTTGGGTGAAACTTATAAATTTTTTCGATAGAAGTTCTACAATCTATCACATAATGACCAACTCTGTTACATTGCCTGCAAAAAATTTGACTCAAATCGGTGCCTCTTCCCTGAGACTGTCCTCTACCTTGATACTGTCCTTTGCCTCTACTTTGGCCTCTGTTTTCAGTTTGTCTTCTGCCTGGACTTTGTCTTGTGCCTTGATGATATCCTCTGTTTTGATTATTGCCTTTGCCTTGAAAATTATTTTTTCTTGAATTGGAGCCTCATTTGGAATTGTTTCCTCTTCTTTGATTGTGACCACGACCTTGGGCTACTTGATTTTGATTGAAATTTCCTCTTCCTCTATTCTTTGAACTATCAGCTAAGGAGTTACTTGAACTGGATTCGGTGAAGAATACATCTTCCCCAATCTGCTTCTTCTTCCCGAAATTTTTATCATTTTGGGCTAACATGTCACTCATTTCATCAAAATTTATCTTCTCTAACTTTCTAGTGACTATCAAAGTTTCCCAAAAGTGTGTATATGATGATGGAAATCCAGCAATTAAAATTGTAGTTAAGAAACTTTCGTCGACAACATGAAAACCAGCATTTATGATTTCTTTCTTGATGTTTTTCAGCCGTGAAATATACTCAAGGACATATCCATCTTCAGTTAATTTTGGTTAAAGAAATTTTAATTGAAGATCAACTTTCTTTGATTCAGGTTTTTTATCAAAGATATCTTTGAATGTATGTAAATCAGTCCATGCATCTAAGGAATTCTCAATGTGTATGTACATTTCATTACTAACTGAAGCTTTTATAAGAGCTAATGCCTTGGAATTTTTTATTTCCCATTTTGCAAGTGAAGTTGGATCTGTTGGTTTATTTGGCTTAATGTTGCCATCACAAATGTCATGCCACAATTCATTAAAAATAAGAGTGGCTTCAATTAGACATTTCCATGTCTTATAGGATTTCACTCCTTCTAGCTGATTAGATTTAGAGAACATATTAATTAACTTTGACATTGTAGTGTTGAAGTAGTGCACCAAAAGAATAAAGCACAAAAATCGAGCAACTCGTCACATGAAACATGCCACACAAAAAAAATGATCTATCGGGGCTTGGCCTTGACCCTCGTATAGTCGTTAAAAAAAGGAGAAAAATGACTGAGCTTTGCACTTGGCTCTAGTCAATTTATCGTTGAATGTTTTACAATGAGATCTTTGCAAAATTTGACAATGCCTTTTTTAAAAAAATCTACCCCCACTCATAGTAAAAAATTACTTTCCGTTACAATATCACTTCTTGTTTCTCCAAAAAATAATTACAAATAGAATCTCCTTATTACTCAAAAAATTAAAAAATCCTTATTACTCCAAAATTAAAAAAAAATCAATTTTCTCCCTTATAACTCCAATTACAAAAAAAAATTAACTCCTTATCTTTCCCAAATCATGCTTTTACTTGAGTTGTTTGAAGTCGAACTCAAGGCTTCGTGATGAATAATTATACCCAAATCTTGTGGAAATTTAAAAAAAAAAATGGAAAAGCATGTACGATTTCCATTGTTACCAGGAGAAAATTGTTGTGGATCTGAGATTTGATACTTTGAATGCTCCAGAGGAAACCATCAAGCAACATCATGAAAGGACATTGCAACTGCAATGTGTTGCCAATGAATGACATACACAGCCTTAAAAAAGTGTTTAAAAAATTCGAGGAGAATGCATATATTGACTTCATAGAGGTGAGGATCGAAGATTTGACTGCAACATCACCACTGCTTTGTACGCAGATCTCGCTGGAACAGCATCACTGTTGTGTACACAGATCGACTTCAAGACATTCTGACTTTGGTTGCGGTGTGTTGGTAAATTTTCAAGTCATTTTATAAATACTATCAGCATATATCAATCCTGCAACCTCATGCTCTGGAACAATTGCAGCAATCTCATTCATTGTTGGCCATGATAAGCTAACCCATAAAGATCCAATATAACCAATGTCCTACATGGAGGGATTGGATTCTTCTAAGACAACATTGTGTGAAGATAGTAATTATTTTAAAAATATCATAACAAAAAGATACGATATCAACAAAAATATTGGGTGATATAAAATATTATGTTTGACCCAATAAGTCTTAGCTGAATCAACCTAAAAATAAATATTCCTCACTAGTTCAAGACACATGCCCTGTTAATTCCACCTAATGGAAAATGCAACATCATGGATCCAGCTTGGACCCTGTGACTTGCCAAAATCACTAAGAAGAGATAAAGAGAATTCATGATCTAGCCTCAGTTCATCCATCTGCACCCTCCAACAAAAATAACAGAAAAAGTAGAGAATTAAAAAGATACCCAACAGTTTAGTGTTTGACTATATTGTTTGTTTTTTATTTTATTTTTAATTTTATCTGTGCCATCTGATCATATTTTTGTTTTGAAAGCCATACCCATATTTGACCATTAAAAAGTGGCCCACCCAATCCAATGTAAGCTACAGGTTTAACATCTACATGATATCCAATCTCCATTTCATGATCCATAGAAACTTCAGCAAATTAAAAACTCCAATAGTGTTGATAAGTGCATGAACTTCACAATCAGATAATAGGGGTAAATACCTCTTTGCAAATTCACAAGTTTTCTATATCTATCTACCTTGGAATGATGGATAATCAAGTTATTTACTGAACATCTAGGAGAGAACTCTGAAGCCATTTTTGAATCTCTTCCATTTTTTAGATGAATGAGACTTTGTAAATGATGGTCTAAACACAGTGGTTCCAACTACAGGTTACTAAGAACATGACTCTTCTAGAGCTAGTTCAACATAGCCATGAAATGAAAAACTATAAGAATCTACTAATTCTATATCCTTAGATTAAATTTATATCACTTAAAATATGCACCCTACCTTCTCTTGAAAAATATATAAGAATTAGAAATCGTGTCCCATGAAAGGTGAAAGGGATATACAACTTCAAGGTCACTCATAAGAAGCAAGGATGACAATATTTTTGATAAAAAAAATGATCATCAACTCATCTATTAAATTAAAATTCTCTTTTACATTGCAATTACCTTTATAAAGATACTTACTCTTGGTTGAAGAGAGATTTGATATACTTGGAAAATTTAATACTGATTTCTTTTGAGAACATCCCTCAATTTGTGGAGAAGTTGAATTAGATTTGTATTTTAGTATATCCTAGAATATAATTGTTATTGAAGAAGCACACTGAATAGTAAATGGTTTCACATATTTTTTCATTTTCTCTTTCATCTCATCTACTTCATCTTTATCTCTAACGAAAGCCACGAAACTTTCATTCATTAAATGAATGTCTAGAAATTTAATTATAAATGAAAGAATTATAGACTAAGCAACCAAATGTTGATATCTGTTAAGTCCCTATATTAATAGTGTAGTCCCTTATTATGTTAGTGTAGCCCCCCCTTATTGTTATTGTTGTACCCCTGTAACCCCCATATTGTTATTATTGTGCCCTTACATTATTATTGTTAGGTCGGCTAGGATTACATTGTGGCCCCACTAGGATTATATTGTGGCCCCATGGACTCCTATATAGAAGGAGGTTTTGTTCATTTGTATCATCCAAGAATTGTTCATTTATGTAATTTATTGGAGGTTTCCCCCTCGAAGTGGCTCATTTCTAAGGCGTTTACATCTCTTTTCTTCTATTTTTGGAGCTGGTTACACAACATTTGGTATCAGAGCTTGGGATTCTAGGGTTTCGCTGCTCCAAACAGGTCATCATGGAATTTTCGCTATAACTGTTTTTCTACGAAGTTTCAGAAGCTGAAATTTTTAGAGTGCGAAGCTGAAATCCTGAGGACGATTGTCTAAAAATTTCAGAGCTTAGTTCGCAATATTTTCGGAGATATCATCTATGGACGTTAGGTGTTTTTTCAAGCTCCTAAACAGGTCATCGTGGAATTTTCACTATAAGTTTTTTTCTACGAAGGTTCAGAATCTGAAATTCATATGGTACAAAGCTAAAATCCTGGGGAAATTCGTCAAAACATTTCAGAGCTTGGTTCGCAATATTTTTGGAGATATGATCTGTGGAAGGTAGTGCTTTTTCAGGCTCCTAAATTTCATCTCAAAGAGGTGATCGTGGGAAAAGTTCAATAAATCTCTCTCTGGGCATCGGATTGGAGTGCCGTAAAAATTGGTTGCAAGTACACAGACCGAAGTTTCTTGGCTATCAATTTCAGAAACAAAGGACGAAACAGTGACACGTGGCAAGTCGTACAAGTTTTCTCTACTGATCGAGTCCAAAGTTAGGTCATTGTGGGAGATTGGACACAACTTTGTCTTGGAGAATTCAAATTAGGTCAGACCTGTGGCATTTGAAAGATAATTCAGAGGGCTACTTCAGTACCTAAATTTAGATATTGAAGTTCTATAATAACAGAGATAATCAAATTTTAATATCTAGTTCTTCAAAAGCAAGTAAAGGGTGTTTATTTGTTTTTTCGAATTGCATAAATCTTGTTTGAAAAATCAGTTTGAAGTGATTCCAAGGGCCTATTGAGCATATATTTTAGTATTGGGTTCTGAGATGCCTCCTAAAAATAATTCAACACCCATTATTCCCTCAGAAATCTATACTATGACACATGAAGAGGAAGAATTGCAGTATGAGATATCAAAATTACAGTACCAAGTGCAACAAGTTTCGATCTTACGAAGAGCAATTGAAGATGAAATAGATGGTTTAAAAGCAAAAATGGAGGCTAAGTTGGATGGTTTGAAGGATAAAATAATAGCAAATATGGATGATAAATTAGTGGAAGATCACATCGAGCATCAACAACAAGTTCTCCAACTCTCAAAGGATAACCCAACTTTGGTGCAGAATCTAATGAAACAACAGGAAGATCAACATGACATCAAAAGAAGTTATGAAGTAGTCATAGAAACAAGAACTCGACAAGTACGATCAATTTCAGAGTATCTCAGCAAGTGGAAGAACTTTCCTGTAGAATATTTCACATGGGAGGATGAGAATTTTATACAGAAGCATCAAGAAATAATCAAGCATTGAGGACAACACTTGTTTGAAGGGGAGGGGCATGTTAAGTCCCTATATTAATAGTGTAGCCCCTTATTATGTTAGTGTAGCCCCCCTTATTGTTATTATTGTACCCCTGTAACCCCCATATTGTTATTATTGTGCCCTTACATTATTATTGTTAGGTCGGCTAGGATTACATTATGGCCCCACTAGGATTATATTGTGCCCCCATGGACTCCTATATATAGAAGGAGGTTTTGTTCATTTGTATCATCCAAGAATTGTTCATTTATGTAATGTATTGGAGGTTGCCCCCTCGAAGTGGCTCATTTCTAAGGCGTTTACATCTCTTTTCGTCTATTTTTGGAGCTGGTTACACAACAATATCACAAATTTTACATGGAGCATTATGTTTTTGTTTTCTTGACAAAGGTAGTATCCACCTCTTGGCGAATTAAAAATAATATCTCCACAAGAACACTAATTGCATCTACCTCCCACACTGTATGCTCAAAAAGGACTTGACCATCTTCGGAATAATGTCGAGGTTGTTCTCGCATTATTCATCCCATCGAAAAGTGACATATCTCTTCAATAAATTCTCCATTGGCTTATTTATCTATGTGTTCCCCTTTATAAAATTTATGTAATAGCCAGTGTGTCGAAGTGTCATGCGTAGTTTTCTCACTATTTTTGGCAGTGGAAATTTCACAATAACATCGATATTCACAGGATCTATTATTAACCCATACTTACAAATCACATGGTCCATTAGTATATCAAATGGTATACAAAAAATACACTTCTTTAGATTTAATGATATTTTGTATTGCATACATGTATCGAGCATCAACATCAAGCTCGCAACATGCTTTTTCAACCCCCCAAACATTTTCCAGTCATCAAATTAAAGTTCCAAAAAATTTTGTATATACTCCTTGAAAGTTGTGACAACCACTCTAGAGAATATTGTGGGGGCATTCTTCAAGCCAAAAGGCGTGACTGTGTACTAGTAAGAGATCCACTTTGTAGTAAAAATTGTCTTATGTATATCTTATGGTAAAATTATCATCTGATGGTAATCGGAAAAGCCATAGAGTAGGCCTCTTATCCTCCTACATTGTCCAATAATTCATTTGTAAATGGTGTAGGTAATGGGCCATGCATATATGCAGAATTTAGTTTTCTCAAGTTGACACAAATTATGATCTCTCCTTTAGTCTTATTTTCTTGAAATACCATGGGACTTACCCATTCATACTCTTCGAGAGGTTTGATGATTCCATCTTTGATCATTTTATCTAACTCCTACTTCACATTTTCCCTATATTATGGATTCAACAGATAGGGTCTTTGATTTACTCGCTTTGCTTCAGGTTTTAGGGGAATCCTCATAACTCCTAGGTCCCATAATATTCTCTTCAATTCAAAAAAATTTGTGGGGAAGATCTCTTGATACTCATGTAGCAGCTGTGTAATTTTTCTAACTGTGTCTTCATCCCAATAATCGCCAATCATCATAAATTTTGGTTCTTATTATGACCTCATATACACCTTCTTCCTTTTTGCAGGCTTCGCTATATCAATTATCTAAGGTTTTGGTCCAACAACTTTGCAATGTCCTTCCAATTCTACGATATAATTATTGCATGGATCCTCATCATCTTCTTCTACAATCACATTATAGAACTGTACGGCTTTCTCGAACTACATGGTCCAATTAGGCTTCTTCCATATTTAGTGAAGTTGTGTTCTCAAAAACTTGTTCTCTCACATTCTTAAGGGATTTTTCTATGAATAGATAGTCATCTTCAAAACTAAATGTAAGTTTGAACACTTCTATTGGGAAAAATACTGAGAGGGGGGAGGTTAATCATTATTTTGTGCAGACTGAAAAACTTTTTACTTTTTCTTTCTCTAAAACCCATACGCTACTTTACTGAACCCAAGTCGCGTATACACGTAGATATCCTTAATGAAACATGCATATTACCAGAGATCTCATTATGCAGATAAAACTTTATTTAGATCATTGCATCATTCATTCATTAGATGTTTAGTAAGCAGTAAACATGTGCAGTAAGAACAGAATAAATCGTCACACATAAGAAACACACATGAACACCAGGATTAAGGTGGAAACCCGATTCGGGAGAAAACCACCGCTGCTGTCGTATCTATCTTCAATATTTATTATAAAGAAAACTTCTTACAACCATGTACTCGTGCAGACTCATACCATCACGCAGGCACCCACCTGCAGAAGGCTACAACCTTCTCTCGTTTACCAGCCTCTCCTAGAAGGGAGCTACAACCCCCTGCTCTCATTTACCAGCCTCTCCTAGAAGGGAGCTACAACCCCCTGCTCTCGTTTACCAGCCTCTCCTGGAAGGGAGCTACAACCCCCTGCTCTCATTTACCAGCCTCTCCTGGAAGGGAGGTACTGCCCCCTGCTCTCGTTTACCAACCTCTCCTAGAAGGGAGCTACTACGCCCTACTCTCGTTTACCAGCTACCACTGGAAGGGAGCTACAACCCCCTCACCGAAGGCTTCAACCCTCAGCACCACCATTGACCACGTTTCATCAATTTTCATACTGGATCCAACAACTTCCATACAACACAACTTGTAGGCCACTTTTCATCAGATTTTTAGACTGGACCCACTCCAAACATTTAAGCTCATCATATATCAAACTGAAACTTATAACCCCATCAATTCATTCGTTGAAACATCAACCAATCAACCAACAACTTGATCTTCAATTAACATAATCAACAACATATTCACTATTCAAACAATCCAGTTTTGTATGAATACATAGTAAAACAGCTAAACATATCAGATAGTTCATTCCACTTACTTCAGCAAACCCTAGATTCCATACACGCTTTTACTTCACTGAACCTGCGTATGTACACTCTTTTATGCACACCAACCCGCGTATACTTCTGTGCATTCTTCAGAAAACCCTAACTGCCCATACGCGCTTTTCCTTAAGCAGACCCACGTATACACGCACTTTTAATGAAGTGAAATTGTATATAGATCTGTAACTTTTCAGGACTGTGCATCTCTTCAGATCAGATAAACAACTCATATTTCATCCTTTACTTCAGAAAGTATTTTGCCAGATCACAGAGAAAAACATTCCATAAAAATATCTAGAAAATATATAGACATTTCAAATCTAGAGATCCATCTTCATTATTTTCTTCATAGGTGCATTATGAATTCAGATCTATCAGCAACTGTTACCCATTCCATGCATATATACTTCAGAGTGAAGTATTCATTAAAACCCAGACACATGCACACCCTGGCACTATGATCTTCTTCTCCTTATATAGATTTAGCCTTTGTTAATACCATGAGTCAAAACCACTCAACCGCTGATGGTATTTCTGGACGGGATCAAATAGATAATCAAGTGCTCAATACTTTGGGTCAATACCATGGTAATTTCCCCTGGTTTTATAAATTTAGAGCGCAAATTGGAATACGCGACTTGGCACGTACTTTTCCGCGTGCATACGCTACTTCTCCTTAACAAACTCGCGTATGCTTGGTGACATGTCTTATTTATCATTTCTCTGGCACTTACTGGAATTCATTTCTTCTGTTACTTCTGAGCTGATCTGTAGATACATCATTCTTTCTTTTAACACATAGATACATCATCCTTACATATTCAACACATAGGTTGCTTATCATAGGCAGCTCATCAAGTCAGTTTCCATCAAGAACAACTTCATCTAGTAGGTTTCCATATCGAGGACAACACATTGCATCATATTGCCAACAATCTTGCTTCATCAAGTAGGTTGCCATCAAGGACAACACATGCCAAAAATCTCCCCCTTTAGACTTGATGGCAACCATGATGGTGTTTGATCACCACAACAGATAGATAAATTGATTATAACCATTATGAAAACACCATGATACTCTGCCCCCATTGAAACACCATGTTACTCTCCCCCTTTGACATTAAGGGCAAAGGGCGGATCAAAGCCAAGACAATGTTTTTCTCCACATGTAGAAAGAAGATCTCTGTAGATCTGATGTTCACTGAAGTTACCATGCTCCCCTTGAGTTCATGCTGAATCTTCAAACATATTTTTCAATGAAGTACATGACTCTATGACCTTTCCTATCACCAAGGACTCATACTTACATCAAGGATCCAACCAAGTGGATTTACATATTTGACTCAAGTACCCAACCAAGTGGGTTTACACATTTTGACTCAACTACCCAACCAAGTGGGTTCACACATTTGATCAAGTCCTTACATGACTAAATATTAAAAATTTACATCATAGGTCTCAACATGACCTTTTCATCAAATTACACCTATGACCTTTTGTAACAAATACCAAAAGGACTTCAAAAGAGAGATGATATTTTAGAATCATCATAATGCCAACAATGCATCCTCTCCACATGACCAATGCTCCCCCTTAGCTTGTGAAAATCATCAATGCATCTTCATCAGATATTAGAGAATGAAATAGAAATATGAAAGCTGAAACATCACCAGAGATACCCAACAGCACCACAGCTGTCCAGAAAAATGCTGACCTAGAAGAATTTGTCAGCAACCACCCATACGCGGTTTTCTGTGTATAAACTCGTGTATATACGTGACTGTCTTTCAGGAAATCTGTGTATCCAATTTAATCTTCTTGAAATTAAGCAGATCTGATCTTCTGCATGGTAGAGACTTTTCCCAACGTCTTTCTGAGATATTCGAATGCTTCCTTGGGATATATGAGAGAAGAAAGATAGGACAATGTAGATATGTTTTCAAGTGTCATCCAACATTTGTAGCATAAGTGCATCAGTAACCAGGCCTTCAGACTTTTTGCAGCATCAACAAATTCTTCCCAATAGGAATTATCATACCAGAACAACTTCTTCAATAGAAAATATGTGTCAAGCAATCATCCATGTGATTTGTTATCACCAAGATCTTCATGATTTATATTTATTTTACAATCAAATTTGTGTAGGAGTTATGTATATAAGATCTCAATCATGTCACAAGTCATCAGCAACAAACTCTGCATGATCTATCCTTATCTCTGAATCATAAGACTTCCATCTTATCCATGGTGAAAACAAAAGATATTCTTCAGCAAAAAGAAATTAGGATTTATCCATAATTTCATCATAAGAAACCATGTATCATGTCATCATCATTTGAGCAAGAACTAAGGAATAATCACATACACTTCCAACAATGCAATCATTAGTTGTTAGACTGATACTCCCCCTGAACCTATTTTCCTGATCTTTAGCTATCTTACTGTTTTTCTTATCATAAAAGCATACGCGACTGTCTCCAGCAGAACTCACGTGTATACACGGCTTTAGTTCACTAAACCTGCATATGGAAAGTGAAACACTGAAAATTTCCACAACTTTATCTCCCCTGAATTTGTACCACCTGTACCTGTCTTCTTCACATTAGATGCACTGTCAGAAATAAACATAACCAGAATTACCAAACCAACCATGGGAAAAATCATACATTGCTCCCCCTGTGATGATACATTACTAATCCCTATAATGTATCTCACATCATCATGTAGCCATTATGAGAAGTAGGCTTTAGAAGTGGATGACTGCAGTAGGATTATTATCCCCTACGTTTTTGACCGGTCCTCCTTCCCTTTCCAACTTTGCTTGAAATTTCTTATTGTGTGCTGGAAATTATCCAATTTCTCAGATCCATTCATCCTGCATTATTTTTATACATGTCCATACTTTTTAGAGGCATAACATCTTGCATGACCAGAAAAGTAAGCATAAGGACCATAATGTGTTTTTCTATTCTTTCTTCTATTACAATCAGCTGCTTTATGACCATACTTGCTACATGAAAAAAAATATCCCTTGAAGAAACCAGAGTACCTTTCTGTGTAGAATTTGTTTGTATGTGACTGAAACATTCTGCTTCTACAATTAGCTGTAATATGCCCATAATTATGACATTTAAAGCATTCAACATTATTGATCATAGGAGGGAATGATTTCTTTTGAGAGTTCATGATTGTCGGTTGATATTTTGTTTCTTTCAACACTTCAGATTTTGCATTGATATCCTTTGAATCTTTAGCACTTCCTTGTGAACTAGATTCTCCTTTAACAGTTTCATGAAAACCAAGACCAAATTTAATAGAAGGAGACCTTTGACTACTAAGAATATTGTCCAGAATCTTAGTACTATCTTGAAACCTCAAGAGTTTATCTTTTTATTCTAATTTACCTTTAAAAATGTTTACCTCAACTTCCAATCTTTGGCATTGCTTCTTCATACTTTCTTCAATCCTTCTTCCTTCTTCTACTTGATCATTTAATTTTAAAATCTCTTCCTTCAACCCATTTTCTTGTTCTTCAAAAGTTTGTAAAAGATCTTCATTCTTCTTATTTTATTTTTCTGGATCTTCTTTGAGAGAGAGGGTTTCTGCTTCAAGTTCTTCATTCTTCTTATTTTATTTTTCCAGATTTGTTTTGAGAAAGAGGATTTCTGCTTCAAGTCTTCTATTTTGATAAGTTGCTTTAACCTGTAGTCTTTGATGTATTTCTATATGCTCCTTCATTGTTTCTATTTGTCCATTCATTATAGAGATCATCTCTTTGTAGATAGATTATTTCTTATTAGATGAGCTTTGTTGCTCTTCAACTTTAATATTGAGAGCTTATTCTAGATCCATAACATTACTTTCACTATTTTCACCATTACATGCACAAGGAAGTGTATTACAAGAACAAAAATCAGTACCTGATTCATTATCTTCTTCATTTTCTGCTGCACATGTTTTCTGAGTTATCTCCTTTTGAGTAGCCTTCTTCTTGTGTTTCCTTCCCATTGTGACGGATCTCCTTCAAGCGATCAAACTCCTTCAGAAGGACCTGCTTTGATACCAATTGCTGGGAAAAATACTGAGAGGGGGGGGGGTGGGGGGGGGGGGTGAATCAATATTTAGTGCAGACTAAAAATATTTTTACTTTTTCTTTCTCTAAAACCCATACGCTGCTTTACTGAACACAAGTCGCGTATACACGCAGATATCCTTAATGAAACATGCGTATTACCAGAGATCTCATTATGCAGATAATACTTTACTTAGATCATTGCATCATTCATTCATTAGATGTTTAGTAAGCAGTAAACATGTGTAGTAACAACAGAATAAATCATCACACATAAGCAACACACATGAACACCAGGATTAAGGTGGAAACCCAATTTGGGAGAAAACCACTGCTGCCATCGTATATTTCTTCAATATTTATTATAAAGAAAACTTCTTGCAACCATGTACTTGTGCAGACTCATACTAGCACACAGGCACCCACCTGCAGAAGGCTGTAACCTTCTCTCGTTTACTAGCCTCTCTTGGAAGGGAGCTACATACCCCTCCTCTCTTTTACCAGCCTCTCCTGGAAGGGAGCTACAACCCCCTGCTCTCGTTTACCAGCCTTTCCTGGAAGGGAGCTACAACCCCTTGCTCTCGTTTACCAGCCTCTCTTGGAAGGGAGCTACTACCCCCTGCTCTCATTTACCAGCCTCTCCTGGAAGGGAGCTACTACCCCCTGCTCTCGTTTACCAACTACCACTGGAAGGGAGCTACAACCCCCTCACTGAAGTCTTCGACCCTCAGCACCACCATGGACCACATTTCATCAATTTTCATACTGGATCCAACAGCTTCTATACAACACAACTTGTAGGCCACTTTTCATCAGATTTTCAGACTGGACCCACTCCATACATTTAAGCTCGTCATATATAAAACTGAAACTTATAACCCATCAATTCATTCATTGAATCATCAACCAATCAACCAACAAATTGATCTTCAATTAACATAATCAGCAGCATATTAATTATTCAAACAATCTAGTTCTGTATGAATACATAGTAAAACAACAAAACAGATCATATAGTTCATTCCACTTACTTCAGCAAACCCTAGATTCCATACGCACTTTTACTTCACTGAACCTGCGTATGTACGCGCTTTTATACACACCAACCCATGTATAATTCTGTGCATTCTTCAGAAAACCCTAACTGCCCATATGTGCTTTACCTTAAGCAAACCCGCGTATACATGTGCTTTTAATGAAGTGAAAATGTGTATAGATCTGTAAATTTTCAGGACTGTGCATCTCTTCAGATCAGATAAACAACTCATATTTCATCCTTTACTTCAGAAAGTATTTCGCTAGATCACAGATCAAAGCATTCCATAAATAGATATAGAAAATATATAGACATTTCAGATCTAGAGATCCCTCTTCATTATTTTCTTCATAGGTGCATTATGAATTCAGATCTATCAACAGCTGTTACCCATTTCATGGAGATATACTTCATAGTGAAGTATTCATTAAAACCCAGACACATGCACACCCTTGCACTATGCTCTTCTTCTCCTTATATAGATTTAGCCTTTGTCAATACCATGAGTCAAAACCACTCAACCGTTGATGGTATTTCTGGATGGGATCAAATAGATAATCAAGCAGTCAATACTTTGGGTCAATACCATGGTAATGTCCCCTGTTTTTATAAATTTAAAGCGAAAATTGGAATACGCGACTTGGCACGTACTTTTCCGCGTGCATACGCTACTTCTCCTTAACAAACCTGCGTATGCTTTGTGACATGTCTTTTTTATCATTTCTCTGGAACTTACTAGAATTCCTTTCTTCTGTTACTTCTGAGTTGATCTGTAGATACATCATCCTTCCTTTTAACACATAGATACATCATCCTTACATATTAAACACCTAGGTTTCTTATCATAAGCAACTCATCAAGTCAGTTTCCATCAAGAACAAGTTCATCTAGTAGGTTGCCATATCGAGGACAACACATTGCATCATATTGCCAACAATCTTGCTTCATCAAGTAGGTTTCCATCAAGGGCAACACATCAAATCTGTTTCCATCAAGGACAACTTCATCAAGTAGGTTTCCATCAAGGACAACACATGCCAACAAATTCAACCATATCTATCTAGTTTGTAGTTCCATGTCGTAATTCTATATTGAGATACCAATTCATAAGGATTGTTTCTAGAGTGTGGATAAACCCATGTACCCACTCTTGTTATGGAATTGCTTTCCAAGACAAAGTGCAGCGATGAATATTCTCCTAGGGGTCAATCTTAGCATCATAATTTACTTCGACTTATATATCTACTAGCCCCAATCTGAACCACATTATCCTTCTATAATCCTCCAAACTTCCTATACTCCTTTTATGAGTACCACACAATATAGCAGGTGTAGATCTCAAGGATACATCAAAATCTTGTAACCTTTATTATTCTAGTATTTATTTTTCATATTTGTCGTGAAAAGGGTTTAAATATCCTATCACATCATAATAAATAATATTACATACATTTGAAGTTATGTAGCGAAGTGATTTTCGGATTCTGGCATAGTTCATGTAACTTGCTCTGCCAATTTTCCAGTTATTCTTCAGAATATGAAGTACAAAAACTGTCCTATTACCTTCTTAATTTACCATCAAAAATCAGATTAATCTTGTCTTCCTCCTTATCTTTCATATCATAAGTGTTGTTGACATCTGCTTCACAGTACTCATCCCAGAAAAGCTTTGTATAGCGCAGTCCTTTTGATGGGTCTAAAGGAACAATTACCCTCATATTGTCTTTTTAGAACACAATTTGTTGCTTCTGAAAATTGATTATCATGGAATTATCAAAAGCCAAATCCAATCTAAGAGGTAGTAGATAGGGTTTTTTATCATCTACAATTTTAATCACCTCGAAGTATGCAAAAACACACACTCCTGAAATATATACTACAATTCTAAGAAACCTTCCCATAGAGAGGATCTTCTATCGGTTATCTATGCTCAACTAGATGGGTGACCATTTCAACTTTGGTCTTCCCATTAACTCCCAAGTTTTCTTAGGTAACACGTTGGCATCGGATCCTAAGTCTAAAATTAAATGATGCATATCATATTCCCTGATCTACATATTTAGTCTCATGTCCTTCCTTATTCTCTTCTTATGTTGAAGAATATTGTTCATTGCACGCAGATCTCTTCATGGCACCTCTTTATCAACACAGGATTTTATCCACTGCTGGAGTCCTTCAAAAAAATTTTGATTTCTCAACAATGTCATGCACGTTTGTAAGAATGATCTTAATATACTTGGATGTAATTCTTGTGTCAGAGAAAATACTTTGGCGCAGTCCTTCAGTGGAATTAACTTTTCTTGTGCAGTAGATGTTGAAGCTCCAGGATCCATGAAGCTTCACTTTACCTGCATGAGTGCTTATTTTTCTATCTGCATACAGAACCGACAGGATTTTTCTGAAGTCTTTCTTACACATATATCTTGAATTATCCTCATACCTTCTTCTTTATCATCTCCCATCGTAGCTCCACTTCCTGTTATGATGTTGATGAGTGGTTCATCCTCCCTTGGTGCATCTGTCATCATTTGCAGATATTATGTAGGCTATTGGATCCTTTTCTCATGCATATTTGTCATAAGGACCAAACATTCTTGTATCACATGATCAAAATATTTCTAGTACTTACAAGTTGTAGTAGGATTCTAGTAGTCTCTTGCAAAGTGTGTGTTCTACTGACATTTGTAGAAAATAATATGGTCACATCCTCCACCAACTCCTCATTCTTGTCCTCATCCTACTCCTCGTCCTCATCCTTGGAAGCCTCCTCGGCCAACATGTTGTCCTTGATCCTGATGTGCATATCATTAAGTTTTTGTTATGTAAGCATCAGCACTACAAAAGTTGCAAAACAACTCCTTTGGGGTCTCCACATATTTCTGTAATAAATAACACTCTTCAGAGCGTTGTTGACCTCTAGTTCTAAATATATCGCACTACAAGATTGATTTTGGGTTTAATGGATTAGGTGCTCCACTAGCCAACTAATCTCTGAACACAGGGCATTGTTCCTTAGAATGGCCCTCTATATTACACTTTCTACACCACACTTATTATCTAACTTCTTTACCTTTGTTGAGTTCTTGCAATTCCAAGGTCAAATTTGTGATCTAACTCTGAATCTGTTGTACTCTTGCATGAGTATCTCCTATCGGTGAAGCTTCCAATTCACTGTAACTTTGAAATCTTCAACTTCGGTTGCTATCTTCTATTGTCTCAAGGGTAACCTGATATGTGGCAAAAACAAAAGTATAAACCAGTATTTGTTCTACTCTAGGTGTATGGTAAAGCTTAATTGTCCCATTAACATTTTCAAACTTTGATAAAACTCCCAAACAAACTCGTTACTCATCTGTTCGATTTCCTTCAACTCAGTAATATACTCTGAACTTAAACTTTGGATTCTTGAATTTTGATATGAGCACTTTCTTAATATCATCCAATGAAGAAACCTGATTAGTCGAAGAATAATTAATGTACCATGGCAACACTCTTCCTCGGAACTTCGTAATGATTTGTGCCTTCTTTATATTTTCATTAGTAATCTATCTTGCTTTCCATACTTCATAAACTACAAACAAAAATTGCTTAGGATCCCTTGATCCAAGTTCTCTAAAGATAGGAAGTTTTATATCATCAATCATGTTACTTCACAGGGGGATAGGGGAAGGGGGAGGGGGGGGGGGATGAAGGGGAATTAGGGGTAGGTGGATGGGGAGTAAGGGGAGTGGAGGGATGGGGAATACCAAATATGCTATGATTATTCTGGGATCCTAACTTCAACGCACCATCAGGTTGGGAGGGGGAATATCAATCTGTTGTGTTAGGTCCCTATATTACTTGTTTAGTCCCTTATTTTTATTAGTATAGCCCCCTTATTGTTATGTTTGTATCGCTGTAACCCCAATATTATTATTATTGTTCCCTCAAATTCTTATTTTTAGGTTGGCTAGGATTATATTGTGGCCCCATGGACTGCTATATATAGAAGGAGGTTTTGGTCATTTGTAGCATCCAAGAATGATTCATTTATGTAATTTATTGGAGGTTTCCCCGTCAAGGTGGCTGATTTCTAAGGAGTTGATCTCTCTTTTGTTCTATTTTTGGAGTTGGTTTCACAACATTTGGTATCAAAGCTTTGGATTCTAGGGTTTCACTACTCCAAACAGGTCATCGTGGAATTTTCACTATAAATTTTTCTACAAAGTTTCATAAGTGGAAATTTTTGGAGCACGAAGCCGCAGTCCTGACGAACATCGTCAAAAAATTTTAGAGCTTGGTTTGCAACATTTTCAAAGATATGATGTGTGGAAGTTAGGGCTTTTCGCAGGCTGCTGAATTTAACCTAAACAGGTCATCGCAGAATTTTCGATATAAATTGTTTTCTATGATGTTTCAGAAGCTAAATGTTTTATAGGGAAAAGCCAGAATCATGAGAAATTTCATGGAAAAATTTCAGAGATTGTTTCGCATTATTTCAGGAGGTAGGATCCGTTGAAGTTATATTTTTTTCAGGCTCCCGAATTTCATCTCAAAGAGGTGATCGTGGGAAAATTTTCATAACTCTCTCTCTCTCTCTCCGAGCATCATATTGGAATTCCATAAATAGTGGCTGCAAGTACACAGACTTTAGTTGCCTATATATAAATTTTAGAGCCGAAGGAGGAAACAGTGACACATGGAAAGTCATACAAGTTCGCTCTACTGAACTAGTCCATAATTAGGTCATTGTGGGAGATTGGACATAAATTTCTCTTGAAGAATCCAAATTAGGTCAGACCTGTGGCATTCAAAAGAGGATTTAGAGGGCTACTCCAGGGAAAAAATTTATATATTAAGGATTCCAAATCATAGAGATAATTCAGTTTCAATATCGAGCTCCTCAAAAGCAAGAAAAACGTGTGTATTTGTTTTCCGAATTGCATAAGTCTTGTGTAAAAAATCAGTTTGAAGTGATTCCAAGGGGCTATTGAGCATATATTTTAGTATTTGGTTTCGAAATGCCTCTTAAAAATAATTCAACACCCAGTAAGCCCTCAGAATACTCTACTATTACTCATGAATATGAAGAATTACAACATGATCTATCAAAATTACAAGAGAAAGTGCACCAAATTTCGCTCTCACAAAGAGCAACGAAAAATGAAACGGAAGTTTTGAAGGAAGGCGTAAAAGAAAAGATGGATGGTTTGAAGAATAATATGGATGGTTTGAAGAATAACATGGACAGTTTGAAGAAAGGTGTGGAAGCTAAGATGGATGGCATGGAAGCTAAGATGGAGGACATGGAAGAAAAAATGAAAGATTACATGGAAAACATGAAGAATGATCTAAAAGCAGAAATGGAAGGTTTGACAAAGTTAATACAAGAAATAATTCCTAATGGCGAAAATATAGTAGAAGAAACTCATGATGAGAACAAAATAGATGTTAAGCGTGATTTCATAAACTCTAATGTTGGATGGAAGAACCACCATATTCCAAATATCGATATGAGGAAGTCGGATGGCAAGGATCTCATAGCACAGATACTACATATGGAGCAATATTTTGATCTCAATAATGTGGAAAAAACATAAAAGGTATGCATTACAACTTTACATTTAGATCATAATACATTTGTATGGTATCGATGTCTTTGGTCCCATAAAAAAATTGCCACTTGGTCAATTGTTACGAAGGAAATGATAGCACATTCTGAGGATACAAAGAGCAACACATTCTTTAGCCAATTGATAAATCTCAAACAAAAGGTTTCAGTGGTGGAACACATTGAAGACTTCCAAAAATTGAATATAATGGTAACTGATATTCCAAAGGAACACAAGATTGATGTCTTCATGGGGACTTTAAAGGATAACATCCAACATGAAGTTCGCATTTGGGAACCTGATTCATTGTAGAAGGAATTTAGGTTGGAAAGAAAAATTGAATATAAAATTATGGTGACAAGGAAGCCTACCACTCACATCTATAAATATGGAAGTGTTCCTACTCTTAGACTTCCACAACCTACAATGTTGACACTACAACAATTGGAAGAAAAAAGAGAAAAAGGGATTTTCTATAGTTGTGATAGAAAATACACTAAAGGTAATAAGTGTGCTGAGAAGAAATTATTTTACATAGATTGTGAAAAGGAATAAGAAAATGAACAAGAATCTTCCAAAGAAGAGGATATACATGTAGGAATTTACAACGTAAATTCCATAGATCAAGAACCAAAGGTCACCCCTCACAAACAGATCAAAAATCAGTACACCAGTATAATAACATGGTTAAAACCCTCAAAGAGGGAACAATACATGCCATGAGCCAACGCAGCCACTTCAGGGAATTTATTAATATAAAAAGAAAAGCTACATATGTTTCTCTCATAAATGGTTACCGGAAAAATGACCCTCCATGCTCTTTGAATAGAGATCATGGACCAATCGGGTGTTAAGCCACAGATCAAGTGTCGTTAATACCGAGGTGAGAGATAACCATCGGATCACTAGAAATCATGACCATTGGATTATAAGTTACAAATGTATATGGTAAAGAAACACATTTTACCTAACTGTACACTAGACTAAGTTATTCTTAACTATTTCCTATGTGTCGGAATATTCTAAAATCCACCCTTAAGAACAACTTGGGATATGATTGAAATATCTATAAAGGTGACACAAAAGGAGCCTATTTCCTATGTGTCGAAATATCCTAACATCCCCCCATAAGAATAACATGGGATAGGATTGAAGGATTTACAAAAGTGACACAATAGGAGAAGGAAGGAGGCATTATAGCCTACCCCCCTTAATGACAACTTTCTTGAACTGCAAGCATGGATCGAAGTTTGGTAAACTTCGCTTCTGTGAGAGCCTTTGTAAAGATATCGACTACTTGATCATTGGTCAAACAATACTGCACTTCAAGAACACGATCATGAATGAGCTTTCTGATTAAGTGTATGTGGAGTTCAATGTGTTTCATATGCTGATGCTGAACTGGATCTTTACATAACTGAATGGCACTCTGATACCATGTAGGAATATACAGGGTAGGTTCCGTAGATCAACAACCGAAGGACACCACTCACAAATAGATCACAAATCAGTACACCAGTATAATCACCTGGTTAAAACCCTCAAAGAGGGAAACAGTCCACGCCCTGAGTCAATGCGGCCACTCCAGGGAATTTATTAATATAAAAAGAAAATCTACATATGTTTCTCTCATAAACTATTACCGAACAAATGACCCTCCATGCTCTTTAAATAGAGCTCATGGACCAATCGGGTGTTAAGCCACAAATCAAGTGTCATTAATACTGAGGTGAGAGATAACTGTCGGATCACTTCAAATCATGATCGTCGCATTATAAGTTTCAAATGTACATGGTAAAGAAACATACTTTACCTAACTGTACACTAGACTAAGTTATTCTTAACTATTTCCTATGTGTCAGAATATCCTATCAATACACCAGGAACAAACCCTAGAAGAGAAAGAAATGAGTTTGACCATATCGTGTAATGCATTGGTAGGAATTACCACTCCTCAAACTCTCAATATAGAAGGACATATCAAGAAGAAAAAGGTAATAGTGTTCACTAATTGGGGTAGTACCCATAATTTTATTCATTGCAAGGTAGCCAAGGAATTGAATTGTTTCCTATACCCAGCACCAAAACGTCAAGTGATGGTTTCAAATGGAGGAACTATAAATTTCTCTACAAAATGCCATAATATCAAACTATCCATGGGGGAATATGTATTGAATATTGCAATTCTTTCCATTCGAATGGGAGGTGGTGAAGTTGTACTAGGAGTATAATGGTTACAATCTTTGGGGATGGTAGCTTTAAATTCTCAAGAACTTTTCTTGAAATTAATTTTAGAAGGAAAGGGAGTCGAATTATGGGGTATCAGAGGGAAGCCAACAAATATAATAAGCTCTAATGTTTTGACAAAGCTTCTGAAGAAAGAACAATGAGGCATAATTGCACAATTATGCTCACTAGAAGTTACAACATCAGAATCATCTATTTCTGTAGATCTCCAAAAAGTCTTGGAAAATGATTCCAAGGTGTTTGAAACTCCCAAAGGACTCCCACCTATTCGTGATCATGATCATGGTATTCATTTGATTCCAGGAAGTGTTCCTCCAAACATCAGGCCTTATAGATATCCTTATGTCCAAAAGAGAGAAATTGAACGTATGATTGCACAAATGTTAGAGGTTGGTATAATTCAACCTAGACAAAGTTCTTTCTCTGCTCTAGTATTATTGGTGTAAAAGAAGGATGGATCATGGTGCATGTGTCTGGATTATAGGGGGCTCAATAAGCTTACTATTAAAGTTAAATTTCCGATTCCTGTGATTTATGAATTTTTGGATGAATTACATGCAACAACTTATTTTACCAAGTTGGATCTTCATTCAGGATATCATCAAATTAGAATGAAGACTGAAGATATTCGAAAAACAACATTTCGAACTCATCAGGGTGATTATGAATTTTTGGTCATGAATTTTGGCCTTACCAATGCACCTTCTACATTTCAAGGGTTCATGAATTCCATTTTCAAACCCTTCTTTAGAAAATATGTGCTAGTATTTTTTGATGATATACTAATCTACAACATGTCTTGAAAGGATCATG
Source organism: Pinus albicaulis (assembly GCA_034641835.2). NCBI lineage: Eukaryota > Viridiplantae > Streptophyta > Pinopsida > Pinales > Pinaceae > Pinus > Pinus albicaulis. Next base: position 77,485 of record JAXQQM020069752.1, read on the forward strand.
TTCAACATGTTGACAGGGTGCTCAAACTATTGTAGGAGAAAAAATTATATGAAAATGCATCCAAATATTTCTTTGGAGTACAAGAGGTGGAATATATGGGTCATATTGTATCTCATGAGGGTTTTAAGGTAGACTCTAACAAAATTAAAGTCATTAAGGAATGGAAAGTCCCCGTAACCATAAATAATTTGCAAGGATTTCCAGGGTTAACAGGGTATTATCGCAAGTTTGTTAAGAATTATGGTAGAGTAGTAGCACCTCTAACAAAATTATTGAAGAAAGATGCATTTTCATGGAATCTAGAAGTAACTAAGGCCTTTCAAAATCTTAAAGAGGTAATGATCCTAGCACCGGTCTTAGCTACGCCATATTTCACAAAAACCATTATTGTGGAATGTGATGCCTCAGGAAATGGAATTGGTGATGTTTTACTACAAGAAGGAAGACCCATTTCTTATGAAATTCATCTAATCGAAGGAAATTATTTACAGAAATTTATTTATGATAAGGAAATGTTAGCAATACCACACGCACTAAAGAAATGGTGACCTTACCTAATGGGAAGACACTTCAAGGTAAAAATTGATCATGTTAGTCTTAAACACTTTTTGGGACAAAGACTATCTTCAGAAGAGTAGAAAAAATGGGTCACAAAGATGTTGGGTTATGACTTTGAAATAATCTACAAAAAAGGGAAGCTAAATGTTGTTGCAGATTCACTCTCAAGAAAAAATGATGACGTGGAAGCATTGCTTTGTGCCATTTCTATTATCCAACCAGATTGGATAACCGAAGCAAGGGATGAATGGAAGAAGGATGAAGAAGTGTGTACAGTCATTCAAAAGTTGCAGCAAGATCCTAGTACATCTAATACATTTAGTTGGAAATGATTCCTTATGGTACAAAGATCTCTTATATATTTGTAAGAGTTCCCAGCTAAAACAAAATATTCTTTTGGAAATGCAGACTTCTCCTTTAGGAGGTCACTCGGGATTTTTAAAAACTTACCACAGGGTGAAGAAAGAATTTTTTTGGAATGGCCTTAAATCTGATATTCAAAAATTTGTAGCGGAATGTTTGGTTTTCCAACCAAATAAAGTTGAGACAATTAAGACCCCGAGTCCTCTACAACCTTTATCCATTCCAATTCAACGTTGGGAGGAGATTTCAATGGATTTTGTCATAGGTTTACCCAAGTCTAAAGGAAAGAGTGTCATCATGGTGGTAGTTGATAGACTTATCAAGTATGAAAACTTTTGTGCATTATCTCATCCATTTAAAGCAAGGACAGTTGCTACTATAGTTATGGACACAATTCAAAAGCTACATGGAAACCCAAAGATTATTGTGAGTGACAGAGATCCCATTTTTACTGGACATTTTTGGATGGAGTTATTTTCTTGTTTGGGTACTCAACTAGCTCATAGATCATCTTATCATCCTCAATCCGATGGTCAAACTCAAATAGTGAATAAATGTTTGTAAGGATATATTCGTTGTTTTGTATCTGATAAACAAACAAAATTGGTCAAGTGGTTACCTCTCGATGAATGGTGGTATAACACTTCCTTCCATACTGAAACAAAAATGACACCATTTATGGCACTTAATGGATATCATCCATCATCCATCACATCTTATTTAAGAGAAAATTCAAAGGTTCAAGTAGTGGAAGACCACATCGATCATCAAAAAGAAGTTTTCCAACTCTTAAATGATAACCTAAATTTGGCACAAAATCGAATGAAACAACAGCTAGATCAACATTGCAGTGAGAGAAGTTTTGATGTAGGAGACTGGATATTTTTACGGCTACAACCATACAAAAAAATGTCCCTCAAGCAAGCTAAGAAGGATAATAAATTACGGCCAAAATACTATGGTCCTTACAAGGTGTTGCAAAATATTGGTACTATGGCATACAAATTAGATCTTCCTACTTCTTCGCGAGTGCATCCAATTTTCCATGTTTTATGCTTAAGGAAGGTTAGAGGTGAAAATTTTCTAGTACAAACAATATTGCCAGAACTTGATGAGGAAGGAAAAATCATATTGGAACTTGAAGCGGTCATGGAAAGAAGAACTCAACGACTAATAAATCGATCAATTTCAGAGTATCTCATCAAGTGGAAGAACTTACCCACTGAAGATTCTACATGGGAGGATGCAAATTTTGTACAGAAGCACCCAGAGCTACTCAAGCGTTGAGGACAACACTTTTTTGAAGGAGAGGGGCATGTTAGGTCTCGATATTACTAGTTTAGTCCCATATTGTTATTAGTATAGCCCCCTTGTTATTATTGTTTTACCCTTGTAACCCAGATATTATTATTATTGTGCCCTTGAATTATTATTGTTAGGTCGGCTAGGATTATATTTTGGCCCCGTGGACTCCTATATATAGAAGGAGGTTTTGGTCATTTTTAGCATCCAAGAATTGTTCATTTATGTAATTTATTAGAGATTTCCCCCTCGAAGTGGTTGATTTCTAAGGCGTTGATCTCTCTTTTCTTCTATTTTTAGAGTTGGCTTCACAATAGGTTGCGTGGTTAATTCCTTATTCCTCAATTCTCGATTCACCTAACAAGGGAATATAGTCAGTCTCATAAAGTTCTTCGGTTCGTGATCTACTCTGTATCACTTTCTACTTCGTTTAGAACTAGTTCTAGCGTTAGACTTATTCCCTCTTCGTCCAAACATTAATCTGTCTCCATTCGTAGTAGGCCCTTTTTACAAAAAATCAATTTAATCCAAAGCTTGAAATAATTTAGATACTTACCTCGTGGTCCCTTGAAAAATATTTTCCCAAATCCACTCTAAGATATAGTTGTGTCTATGGTGAATTTAGTGATAAATCCTCTTAGGATATTGTCAATCCATAAATCAACAGTTCTTGAGATGTTGTTGTTGGTATCCTTGAGTCCCTATATCAATTCAGGGCTCCTAGGGGTAGGCTCGTCATTTTTAAAACAATTATTGTTCTCATTCAACCTTGATATCCATTCTTATATTTCATTAGAAAATGATGTGAAGAATATCTCATGTTCTTCAGTCAAAAGATACCTCTGCAGCCAGGCTTTAGCTCTCAATCGTGGATTTATCTTTTCTTGAGCTGTGAACTCTCATTATTTCTTATTAACCCAATCTGGTATTTCCTCCTTTGATGGATGCGACATCCACATCTACCTCAAACATATTTCGATCCCAACAATAGTACCATTTGTTCGCTTGGTTGGGATTTACCCAGGTTCGACTTGTACTTCACACCAAAAAAACCCTCAGACACCAATCCTTCTGTCAATGACTTGTTAGCATGTCGCTGTCTCACCCGAGGTCGCTATGGGTGGTTTCAGAATGAGGTTTCTGTAGCCTTGGGCGACTGCGTGAGGTGGTTTTTACTTCGCTTTTTTGTATTTTTCTTAGCCTTATAACATTCATATAACTAATGTGTTGTGTATTCCAACTACTTACTTCATCACATCCAATTTAACATAAGCACATTACAAAATAATATAACACACATTAACATATCATTCCCTAGAAATCATTACTTTTGATCAAACATAACAATACACATTAATATAGATACTAAATATTTCCTAAAACTTCTTCTTCTTTATTAAGATGGATCTTGCAATAAATTAAACTTCTATGAGCTGCACACGCAGTTGCAGGTCATCTACGCAGAAATATGTGGGATCTTCCAAGGCCTCCATGCACTGAGTAGTGGAGCCTTTCCCTAAGGCCCAAAACACACTAAAAAAAATACAATCACTTGTGCTTATCGATTTTATATAGTATTCGAAAAATCATTACATGTCTTTATATAATATTTCATAGCTACAAAATTATGGTCCATATACCATGAGATCAAAAAAACAATAAAAAAATAAGTTGAAAACTCATTAGAAAATGAGGGGGCTTGACTCACCCTGAAGCCCCTAGAACAGTGTGTGGTAGGTATGAATTTATGGTACCAGGCACTTCGCTCCTCAAAATTTAGAGTCTTTGACCAAAATTTGGCCAAGTTGGGCCATGCCCAACACATCCCTCTCTCCCCCTAAAGACATCTCACTCTCTCTCTCTCTCCATATATATCTCTTTTCCTCCTTCCATCTCTTTTTGTCTCTCTTATTCCCTCTCGCCACCTCCCCCTATATCATTGTCTTTGTTTGTCTCTCCTTCTTTATCTCTCTATATCAGAACACAAAAATACACACACACTCTCTCTCTCTCTATATATATATATATTCTTATTTCTCTCCCTCTTCCTCTCACTCTCTATCTCTCCCCCTTCTCTCCCGCTCTCTCTCTTTCTTCATCCCTCTCTTCCCCGTCCATATGTATCTCTATCTCCCATTGTCTCTCTGTCTTAACCCAAAAACATACACACTCTCTCTCCTTCCCTTTTCCTCTCCCCCTCTTTCTCCCTCCATCGTCCTCTCCCTCTCCCTTTGTTCCCCTTATCTCTCTCTCTCTCTCTCTCATCTACCCTCTCTCCCCCCTCCATCTATATCTCTATCTCCAACTATATTCCCCTTATCTCTCTCTCTCTCTCCATGTCTCCTTTGTCACTCCCTCTCTATCTCCACCTTTATCTTGCTATGTCTTTCTTCCCCTTCCAACTTCATCTCTCTCCTCCCCTCTCTCTCCTCTCTCTCCTCATTCCTCTCTCTCCCTTTCTCTCCCACCTCCCTCTCTTTCTCCCCCCCCATCACACAAGCTCTCTCTCTTCACCCTCCACCTTTGTCATTATATCGCTCCCTCTCTCCTTCTCATTGTCCCCCTCTCCCCCCCTCTCTCTCCCCTCCATATCTATATCTCCCCTTCTGCCACTTCCCCTTGTTTCCATATATCTATCATCTCCTTTTCTTTCTTTTCCCTCATATGTTCTCTCCCTGATTCCATCTTTGTCTCTCCCTTATCACTCCCTTTCCTCCACATTTATCTATAAATTTATGTTATTTCCTCCCTCTCTATCCCCCTCCAAATACATCTCTCTTCCCCTCCACCTCTCCTCCTTTATCCCCCTCCTCTCTCTGGTCTCTCCCACCTATATGTCCCTCTCCCTCACTCTATTCCCCCCCTTCCCCCCCCCCCCCCTCTCTCTGTCTCTCTCTCTCTCTCTCTCTTTTAAATATGAGCTCATTGTATTACATTTAAGAAAGTATATAAATTAAATAAAAACATAATTGGTTGTAAAATAATAAACCTATATTTTGGATCAATCATGTCAAAAAAATACAATAATAAAAAAATTTAAATAACAAAATCATTTTCTCTTGGATGCTTGGTTAAGATGGATATATTATGGTTCTTTATAATATTATTTATATTATATAAATTTCACATATGAATATACAAAAGTATTATAATTCCTTATTTATAAAAGCCTCTATTTAATCTCCAATGGATTATTTTTAGTTGTAGTGAGGATGGAGGGTTTAGAGATACCTCAAAAATAATTATAACTTTCTTTTCTTTTAGATTTAATTAAAAAAGTTATATAGTTAAATTAAAATAAAGTATTTGTAAAATATTTTGATTTTGAAAAAGTTATGGTTTCTGGGCATGTGGTTATGAAAAGCCTTGGTATGACCCATGGTATTGTAACAAAATAATTAAAATCTAAGATCCATGACAGAGTAATCAATAACCTAGATGGCCCATGGTACTGTAACAAAATAATTAAAATCCCAGATCCATAACATAGTAATGAATAGCCTAGATAGCCAATGGTATTGATAAACGATGGTATTAGCATATAGTATTGTGATTTTCTTCCCTCCTCTCGCTCTTTCCCTCCCTCTCTCTATCGTTTCTTAAGGGTATTGCCCCATAATATTGTAAAAAAAACCTATTTAAAAGTTAATAATATCCATAGTGAATACTCATAATTAAATATCTTGTTATTAAACAATATTTATCATCTCTCATCTCAAAGCTACACATCTACTTTATATTGGACTCAAATAAAATTACAATAAAATATAAATTAATTTAAAAAATATTTAACATCTCAACCTCACACATCTATATTGGGGTGTGCAAGGCCTAAAGGCTATAAGTTTTGGAGATTTTTTAACATGTTTTTTTGGTTAAATTTACTTAAAATACTTTACTTTATATTGGGGTGTGCAAGGCCTAAAGGCTATAAGTTTTGGAGATTTTTTAACATGTTTTTTGGTTAAATTTACTTAAAATACTTTAATGGTTTATTGTAAATAAAAGTTTGACCTATAAACCCTCCACGTCTATTAAAAAATATTAAATCTATTTTTATTTATGCTTAAAAGACAGAAAAATAGCCTTTAAAAAATATTAAATCTATTTTTATTTATGCTTAAAAGACAGAAAGATAGCCTCCTAATTAGATTATCTAAGGGTTACTTGGAAAGAAAAAAAATCACTTGGTAGGGTTTCGCTATGTTTAGCTCACTGCTTTCATATTTATTTCCATTTCTCCCTTTCAGGGTTACTTGGAAAGAAAAAAAATCACTTGGTAGGGTTTCGCTATGTTTAGCTCACTGCTTTCATATTTATTTCCATTTCTCCCTTTCAGTCCATCACTGTGCTTCTTGATTTTATGTTGGGTTCGATCTGGCTTTGGTATCGTCGCAAGCTGTGGGCTTACCCTGTCCAGGGAGGAAAAGTCTAGTCTTCGGCTTGTCTTCGGTTTGTTCTGATACGTTCGGTAGGAAGAATCTTGTCTTCGGCTTGTTCTCACACGTTAGGAAGGCTTCGGCTTCTCTGATTTGAACGAGTCTGCTAAGTTGATATAGACTAGCAAGTAGTGCATCTAATCTTAATGGATCCTTTTGATGTTCTTCCATGGGAATTAGGTCGAGAGTGTCTGCTAAGAGTGCCTTATCATTCCCATGGAAACCTCAAAGCAGTTTGCAAAACCTGGGAGGCTGTTGTGAACAACCCCCAGTTCTACGAAGACAGAAAAAAACTTGGGACTTCTGAGCAGTTCATCTGTTTGGTGGAATGCCGGCAATATGTGGATGAAACTCATCGTAATCGAGATATGTGGGTGGTTTCGGTATTTGACCCTCTGCGAGGCACCCAGAAAACGCTTCCTCCCCTTCCCCACTTTCCCGGCAGTCATAATGGAATTCCTATCTGTTGTGACTGCGTTTGCGTCAACCAAAGGCTGGTTCTGTTGGGGGGATGGGATCCGTCCATACCCAGGAACACAATGGACATCCTCAAAACCGTTTTCATCTTCGATTTCGCATCAAGTAAGTGGAGCCGCGGTGCCGACATGCCAGTCTCTCGAATGTCCGGCGGTGCTTTGTCAGTGTCACCGGAAGGACACATTTACGTTGCTGGCGGACGCGATGACAACGACAACGAAGATATCCTGCGATCTGCAGCTGTTTACAATGTGTTTGAAGACGAATGGAAGCTTCTTCCGGACATGAGCAGAGGACTGGATGAATGCTATGGCGCTTTCCTTCACGGCAAATTCTTCGTTATTAGCGAAACCAGTGATGGGGAGAGTGACACTGATGAGGAGCTTGGTGATCTTAGCGGTGAAAGTGACAGTGATGAGGATCTTCGTGATGTTATTAGCCGTGACTGGAAAGCCGAAGTTTATGATCCAGAAAGAGGGGCATGGACAACGCTGGACAATATGTCGGATAGATTTCGGGAATTCCCACGGGAGTGTCTGGTTGTTTCTTCTTCCGGGCGGTTGTTTTCGTTTCAGAAGCAGCAGGGAGTGGTGGAATACGATCCCGATGAAAACGTTTGGAGGGCGCTGGGTTCTCTTCCTAAAACCCTTGAAATGACTTCGTGCTGTGTGGCATGGCGTGACAAGATTCTTGTTGACGGTTATGTTAAGCGTTATAATGTTCCAGTTTGTTATATGTATGAGCCCCCGACTATAATAGGTGCAGCAGGACAGAAAACGGAAACAATTGGGAAGTGGACTCCCATTGAGAGATCAGAAAACTTTTATCGTAAAGTACATAGGATTCACTGTGCCTGTACTTTGGAGGTTTGAAGATAAGTAACAGTGACAGCCATATTGTGGGTTCAATACCGCTAACTCAATCGATGATTGATAAGGAACTTCATATTACTGTTATCATTGAATGGACATTGGTAATAGATTCTAGAGGGTTCCTGCATTAGAAAATGATGTTCTTTGATGTAGTTGGGAGTGCTAAGATGTTCTTTGATGTAGTTGGGACTCCGGAGTGCTAAACTGTGCTGTGATTAATCATTACGATTTTCAAATTTCTCTTGCTATTCCAAAGTAGGAGTTGTAAACTTTAAATCTGCTGCAGTTTCTCAATGTTCATCTTTTTTCTTCTCTTAACCAGAATTATATACACATTATTCTCTGATCAAATCGGAATATTTAAGCCTCCATCTAATGAAATCTACTTCATCTCATCATGCCATCAGTTGTGAGATTCGGTAGTTGCGATATTCAATTTTTACCCTGACTATAGTTGAAACTATATTTATCATGATGTTAGATCCCATATTTAGTTATAACATGATTTTAGCTTCTATCTTCCGGTAGTTTATATTTTCAACTTTTATCATAATATACTTTCTAGATTCTATTTTCGCGTGATACACACCTTCGTCTGTATAATCAAATGAATCAAAAGAAAGGAAAGAGAAACATGGGACAAACCCGTCCTTTGTTCATATAGACGAGAATGAATTCCAGAGACAAGTAAAATATTACAAGATTTGGAAATGATAACTAATTTCAGAATGGAATGGAATGGATTTCAGAATGGGGTTTCGGATGTAGACAAAAACCACATTACATTTCACTGAACTAATCCTGCATTGTATAAAACTAAAACAGATGCGCCGTCTGGTTACTTGCCAAGCGCACCCACCGAAAACAATAGAATAGCAAGCACCTAGTTCTGGTTGACAGGTGCAGCATCCACCTGAAGCAATGGAAAATAAACTCAAAACATGGACATGAACAATTGGCTTTTAGCTTCTTTCTGTTGGCTTCGGATGCTGAACAATTTTGTTTTCTCCTCCTCCTTGACTCTTGAAAAGTCAAGTATGCCTTATGAGCTTCCTCATTTAACCATATATATAATCTGAGCATAATCTTGAAATTGAATCAGATAAACTTGACCCCATAATTAAACCAAAAAATTTCCGAATTGGAAAAAATTACAATGTAAAGCTATGATATTAAAGCATATAAAAACATAATATATACATGTAAAATATACAACCAGATAATTAAACTAAATGACTTTAGATCCCGATAACAAATAAGGCTGCATGGCGGACAGTATACAATATACCCGCCGACAAGACTGGAATTGAATGATTGCATATTGTGGAGAAGTTACTGAATTTGCTTCTGTGCAAAAAATTGGATCGGATCGATTTACTATATATGTTTTTGTTCAACCAATTGGATCGGATGGACCTGATATATATATATATATATATATATATATATATATATATATATATATTCCCAAAATGGCATTTTTCTCCAACATGCTGGATTGTAAATTCGATGGTCTGTTAGCATGTTGTATGCATTTCTCTCCAACATGCTACACTGTAAATTAGATGGTGTGGAAGCATGTTGTATTTTTTATAAATTATATTTTAGTTTTTTTTCCAAAATGGCATTTTTCTCCAACATGTTTGACTGTAACGATAGAGTGGAATCTTGTTGTATTTTTCTATAAATAATAGTTTTGTTGTATTTTTTATAAAAAACTATTTCTTGAGATGTAGATGGTGATTTCTAATCTTATTTGATTTCACTTAAGTAGAATGGAATGTGCCTAATTGTGTTTTATAAATTCATTGTTCTAATATTTGAGTTGTTTTTTAGAAAGTTGTGTTTATTTACAGAGTTTTGTGAAGTTTTTTTTTTGGATATTAGAAAAGTGATCATAATAATCAAGATTGAAAAAAGGTTTTTGCATGGTTTCTTGGAGTTTGGAAAGGTAAAAATCATGCTCTAGATGTCATTATTGGAAAGAATCATAAAGATTCTAACAACATTGTAAGAGTAACATATGATGCACTATGTTGCAAGCGCTACTTTTACTCCTTACTCACAATGTGAAAGAATCCTTTGCCTTTTACTCCTCACTGTTAGTTGGTTGGTATCGAAGAATCCTCTTCCTACTATCATGAAAAAAGAGAATGCACAAAAATCTCAAGTACTATAATGGAGTGCACACATGAATATAAAGTACAAGAGCCCGTTGATTGGAGACCAAAAGTGAAGATATTGTTGATTGGAGACCAAAAGTGAAGATATTGATTCGAGACCAAAAGTGAAGATAGGGAGAAAAGGTAACTATGAAGTATGAAAACAATAATCAACAAGAGTTATTGTGATTTTAGTAGGAAAACCCGACAGTAGTTGTGTGGGAGGGCTTTTAGTAGGAAAACTTGATATGCTCACAATGTGTTTCATAAATTGTAATTATTAGAATGAATAAGAAATTTTGGCTTGAAATTTGAAGTGAATGAAGAGAGTAATTTTTATTTTTTTTGTAAATTTCATAGGACCTGTCTATTTTATATTTTGTAAAGAGCAAGTTGCTATTCAAATAATGCCATGTTTGGTAGCTTCAACCTACCCGAAAGAAACCAGGTCTATTGGCCACCTCAAAGAGTTATAAGCCAACCAAAATTTGTATTCTTTTTCCCTTCTATTAACAGCTAATAATCCTTTACTATGGCCATAGAACCTACATATAAAACATAGAGTAAAATTAATATCCTCAAAACACATACAAAAAATAACTGAGAAAGAAGTTAACCTTCTGATGAGTCAACAGGTGCAGGGTATTTTGCAGTTGACCTTGGCATCTCATCTTGTTGCAGGTTCAGTAGTTGCTGCTCCATCCATGCTAATCTCGCATTGACTAGTAACTGCGCCTATGTCATTTCCAACATGTCCTGTTTCATTTGGTGGAGCTCAAACAACAGGGAAGAATTTATTTGTTTTTGCAAGCACACATTTGATTTTCCAATAAGTTTTAACAGCTTGCTAAAATAGAGAAACTTTCCCTCTTGTACTGCTTGGGTCAGAAAGAAAATCTATTCCTTCCTGCTTATTCTGAATTTCATCCTCTTCATCATCAGTATCCCTTTCCCATCCCTGTATTGTTTTCTGTATATCTATTGGAATTCCAGTTTCATAGCTTTTTGATAGACTTTCAAGGGTCTGTTGATTTTTTTCCTTCCTCTTTTTGCTTGTCTCGACAACTTGGTTTGACTAATTTTCCTTCCCTTTCCTTTTTTCATTGTTACCTAAATATCCCTATATCTTCTTTGGACTGAAAAACCCTTGTATATCGAACAGTAGCCAATAGGTAAAACTTAGAATCATGATGCAATGTCATGTGGTTAACCATAATGTTGGGGTAGGGATTACAATTTTCATTTGTCCTGTTAATAACATGTCAAACCATCCTTTCTTGAAGCCTTCGTAATTTGTAAGTTAGAGCAGTAATGCAAGGATTAAACCCATTCAAAGACCTACACTAGGATATATGAGATAGAGAATAATTTCTCAAACAGTTAATGTTGCCATGGAATAAGACTGAGTTGGAATTCTTATAGTTAATGAAATGATCAGGACTAGACCCATTCACGGACAACCACTTGGAAAGTTGAAACAGAACAAATTTGCTCAGACATTTAATATTGTAATGGAATAAGACAGAATTGGATTTCTTGTAGTTGAGGAAATGGCCGTGTAAAAGATAATATATAACAAACTTCTCAACAACTATTATACCGACCCATGACAGATTTGGTTTTGCAATGTTGCGAAGGAAAAAAATAAAGATGGGAATTGATGAAAAACTCTGGTCTTAATTATAATCATAAAGAGGTGAATTATCAGTGGTCATTATTGGAAATATTTTCAAAATGCAACAGAGAGAATAACAAAACTCTGTGTGACAACCCTTACAGAGAACAAGCCCACAACAAACATTACTAACCATACATAAATTTGCATTCAGATTATAAGAAATATTACTATAAGCAAGATGACGCATAGAATAGGTCTTCAGATGTAACCCAAAATGATAACTAAAGCTGCATGCACAAGGAAAAGGGTAGAATTGAAACCCCGTATAGAAATTCAGTTGAGAATCGGGGCCTGTCGAAAAACGCAACTCGTCCTTCCCTGTCAGCTCCCTTGGCGCTTTGCAAAGGTTTTCTTCAGCTCGTAGGGGAACGAACTCTCAACAAAGACAGGAAAACGATATAAACGTCCTACCTTGCCACTAAGACACTGCCAGTCTGTCCAGATAGTTAATGTTATAATGTAATTACATTGGGATGATGGGTATGTGGCGTGTGAGTTGAGCGACACCCCTTACCATTAATATGCTATGATTATCCGCTAACACGCCTTCCACTTGGCAATGTCATGCTATCATTCCCCCACCCCGATCGGGGTGAATGAAGAGAGTAATTGTTTGTGTAAATGTAATGTGTTTGGCTTCAACCTTGTTCAATAATAAATACCATGTTGATCCATATTGTTGTGTGTTTTATTTGTGGATTTAAACTTCTTCTATCTTTGCTATTTTTTTCTTTTACACTTTTATATTCATATCCATCATGTTTTCATAATGGAATCATACAAGGAAACATAGGGGAAGGGGAAACATTGTCCAAGTTGAATCGTAGAAGCCGAATCATAGAAATTTACTAGACATTTAGCTGTACCATAGGGGAAGGGGAAACATTGTCCAAGTTGAATCGTAGAAGCCGAATCATAGAAATTTACTAGACATTTAGCTGTACCTTTACTAAAACCTTCAAAATAAAATATTGATTGTCAAAATAAATCTCAATTTGAAACATATATATCCAAGTATATTGAAAAATTAATTCTATTAATATACCATAGAAAAAATAAAGAAGCACGCCAACACAAAATGCAACAGGCATTTCTCCATTCCATGTTACCTTTCTTGGACATTCATAACTTAAAATTGCTTACAGGCTGTCGAGGACGTGCTCAATTTTTTTGCCCACAAAAATAAGTACAAAAAAGAGATCGAGAGATTTTTTATTGAATGGTTGTATTATTTCTGGAATTGGAAATAAACTTTTAAACAACTTATATTAAAAACTGGCATAGTTTTATAATATCTTGATTCCCTTCCATTATTGCATTCATCAAACTGTTTTTTTCACCCTTCAACATCACTAAATAATATATCAATTTTATAATGTCTATTAACCTACTGTAACACTGCATTGTACCAAAACCTAAAATCTTTAATACCAAAATACAACTTCAGAAACTAAACTAAGGTGAAAATTTTCAGCATCATAAAAGTGATATTCAGGATTTCAATGTACTTACATAGAGTCCAGACAAAACCTTAATTAAAGAGGATATTTTAAGTAGAGAGTAGAAGTAAAGAAAAAAATAACATGCATCAAAACCTGATGAAGAAAATTGCAACAATGAAACAAGCATGACAATAGAGAGCTAACCTATAATAAGAGAAATCATATCGCTAGAGGCATGAAAAGGGGGAGAAGTTAGGTTTTCTCATTTTTCTAACTGGGAACCAGAGGATTAGTAACTACACCCAAATCATCCTTCTGCTAGACAACATTCATCATCTTTGCTATGATAAATGTGTACTCTTCCATCCTAAGATTTTGTGGACCTTTCCTTCATCTATGCAATGTTATCTTCTCTCTTTGATTTTGATTACAAACATTAATCAACTTGGATTTCGTAGTGAACAACCAATTGTGTTGCACATGTGGTGGTTCTCAAGTGGAAGGGTTGATCAATTGGAGTAATCACTTCTAGTATATTGGTGGCATCATATATTCTCTTTTCCCATAAGATGATGAAACCAAAATTAAAGCATGCTTGTTACTTAGACTGTATGTGTATCGTATGTAAAATAACTTAAGGAAGATTTACTTGTCAAATCCTGACATATCTAAATGTTTATTTTAAAGTACAATATGCTTTATTTTTACATAGGATTTTCTAATATATTTCCATGATGAATAGTGGACAGAAGGGGTTTCTAAAATATTACTTGCATATAATGTGTATTCTCGAGTACTTAATTATCAACATAGTTGGGAATATACACAATTTTTTTACCAAAAACATACAACAAACATTTCAACCATTTATTCTATATGTGAACGAAGTATGACTTAATTTCCCATTATTGCAAAAGAATCAAGAATTATGCCAGAACATCAAAACAAATTCTAATACAAAAAAATACCATCAATGTAGTAACGCAATCCATTCATGCAAATGAAACAATGGGAAAACTATATAAAAAATTATACATCAATGACGACGAATTGAAAATTTGATGTAATAAAGACCAATCTAAATGGTAGAACACTAGATCAAAATGGTTAAATAGTTACTAAAAAATTGGTTAAATTTTCCATATAAATGGCCATTTTATAAGTGGTGACCAATAGTAGCTAATTTACATTATCTTATAACACGACCAACTATTAGACATTTTTAGCTTAGTTATTAATGATTGTCTCAATTTTAACGTATAGTAGTATATTTAGTCATTAATTTGACCATTTATTTGGTCATTAATGTTTTGCAATTAATGACCAAATATACAACAAAATATATTAATATATGATTACCCTAAAAACTAATTAATAGGAATTTTATTTTGACAAAAATGTTGGTCATGTTATAAAATACTGTAAATTAACTACTAATAGTCATATATATGCAAATTTTAGTCATCGTTTGGACTTAATTAATTACCAAAGAAATATGCCTAAATTTTGGTTGTCTTATAAGATGTTAGCACAGTTCTCTACTAAGTCACCAATTCCTCTTTTATTTACTTTTGGTTTTTCATCAGATCATTAGTCAGGGCTTTTACTTTTTCAACTAGTTTTCAGGAATAGTTTTGGTCACTAAAAGGTATTAATTTGTTATACTGCTTCTTCATTTCATTTTATCATCAGTAGTTTCAAGTGCATAATTTCATCATCATCATTTATAGTTCTAGAGTTAGGTCATTCCATCTCATATAGGTCAAGTTTGTGTTCAAACTTCTCATGGAAAAATCTTCAGATTTCCACTAAAATAAGTTAGTTAACCATCCATTTCATTCATAAAATTTTGGTGAAGGAAGTAAGCATGTTTCTACAGTCCAAATAAAAAACATATTTGTTGTTTCATATAGCTCAACTCTCAGAAATCTCAACATTGTCTTACCATGAATTCAATTTAAAAAGTAAGGGAAATCATGATTGTCAAAGCTACAATGAATCAATATTCCTTCTTAGTTCAGTTGAAAGAAGAAACTGTTGCTGAAAAAATGTAATGGTGCTGCAAATTTCATTTTCTGCCTTCATTCATTTCATTTATCCTCTTTTACAATTCATTTTTCCAAAACCCAAAGTACAAAACTTTATTTTCTTTCGAAAGATCATTTTAACCATTCGAAATCCATATACTATATATATATATATATTGCAACTTTGCATGTTCCATGGAAATCCCTTTAAATATGTGTTATATATTACATATATGATATAAAATGATATAATTTTCCGCACTTAACCCGTTTATCTTTCATCGCAATCGACGTTTCACAAGTTTCAAACTTCACTTATAATATAATTGTCGAATCCTATAGAACTCTCGAAATGTGATTTGCGAGATTTTTGGGACCCATATTTTCCATTTAGTTCGCTTCATAAACATTAGAAATGATTTAAAATCCTTTGTAATATGATTCGGGTGACTTTTTTCATATTACCATTACTTAAAAAAATGTTTACTTATCTTCTTTTAAAAGCCTTTTATGGGACCCATCACCTTTTCACATCTCTAATTCACAAACTTCGCTCACTGCATTCACTTCTGCTTCCTCATTTCCCCGATTATGATGTAGTGTGGGATTTGATTTCTCTGCCATGTCACCTTCCAATTCACATATCGCAAATCCTATTGACATACATCCAGGTTACCTACCTGATTCACCGATCCATGATATGTGATAACCTTCTCGGTCCCCTATTACAATATTTCCAAAATCCCTGATTTGCGATGATCCTTTAACTTCCGATATGTGAACAGTGTGACTTCCCAATTTGCAATATTGTAAATCGCAAATCAAAGGTTTATTCACTCCTCCAACTGCATGTTTACTCTCGATATACGATTTTTGATCCAACTCCAATCCCTGATGCAATAAAGTCAACACCACCACGTGACATGCCATCACCCCCATTGCAAATCGTGAATTCGCAGTTCCTCCTGCTTGTGTCTTATGTTTAAAATAAATCTGAACCCAATTGCGATATATATATATATATATAAAGGTTTTTTCTTCTCTCGTTCATCGTTTCTTTAATAATTTTCTCTGTTGGTCCACATCCATGTGTCACCATCTCATTTCTCTCCACGCTCCTCCATTCATATGATTTACGTGCTTAGTCTTTCCTCCAAAGCCTATCTGCACAGGTTTATTCGTTCAAATCTCCTTTCACAAAGAAAACCCTATCAGAACAAAGAACAAGCCAAAAAAATGGAAACAATGGAAGAATTTTCTCGAGAGGAGTTTTCCAATAAACTTGCACCACCATTACTCTTTAGCACCAACACATGTTTTAGTAGCAAGGCATCATTGAAGGAACAAATCATAACATTTACAGAAACTCTGGCAGCAACTACTCAATCTATTTTTTTTCCAGCAAAACTTGTACATGTCACCTACAATTCAGGATAAGAAAATTCCACATCTCCATAGATGTTCGGTTTGATAAGCTTCATATGAGTGGTCAGTTAAATTTTTCTAGTGATGTAATAAATAGAAACGGATTTGCTCTTGTTTTCTTTAAAATGTAATAAATTCCATGTTCTTGAAATATTTGAATGGTTTATCCTTTGTGGAGACCCATTGTAAATCTATAAATAGACAGTTGATGGATATAGGAAAGGTTTGGATGTTTATCTTACTGAAGACTCATTATAATAAAGAAAACCTTTATGAATATCATGTTGAAGGATTTTGTGTTTCAATAATATCTAATATATGGTGTGTTTTATCTTCTGTGTTAATTGCTTCTAATTATAAGTTGCAGCAGCTAGTAAAATATGAGTGAGAGTTGTTAAAATATTTGACAGTAAATTATATGCTTTTCAATTTTCTGCAAATTATATGTATGTTGCAGAACATGTTAATGAGGGTTCCATAAAGGATTTGTGGGATACTTTATGCATGAAATGTGTTTTGTGAGTTTTTTTTACTTTACATAAACAAAGTTTGTGTAAAGATTCATAATTATAGTTATGTGATAGGTTAAGGATCTGATTATTTCTAGAATAGGTAGCAGCTATCCATCTCCTCTACATTGTTTCACTCTATTCCCTATACTACTCATTTACCAATGCAATTTGTAACTGCCACAACTTGCCAAATGCATGAAAGTTCTAAAGGATAAAGTAATCATTTCAAACTCATTTGAGAATCCATCCCACCATTTAAAATATTTTAAAAACCTTTACAATCTTGAAATGAACCATGATGGGTAAGGTTTACTCATTTGACAGTCAAGGAGCGACTCCTTGCACTACCATAAGATATTGTAAATTAACTAATAATAGTCATATATATGTAAACCATAGTCGTAAATTTATCTTTTTTTGGTAGTTTCATATTCATTATATAAAGTACTAATTTAGTAGTTTCTATTCATTTCATTGAATTTCATTAATAATCATTATACAAGAGTAATTTAGTTGTATATTCATTTTGTTTGTGTTCATCATTAATCAATATAAACTTATAATTTAGTAGTTTTAGATTGATTTTATGTGATCACTATTGATCAACAAAATTAATTAATATGATTTTGTGACTAAATTGAAAAAACTCATACAATTAATGAATAACTCTCTGGATAATCCACAATGTTATAGAACATTCTTTGACGTTATTAATCCCAATAGGGATCTATCTTTAGGATAGGTTCTTGAATTCCCTCTTCAATTCAATAACCTATCCTGAAGATGGATCCCCGTTGGGATTTGGAACGCAGACAAATGTTTTATAACTGTATGGATAATCTAGAGAACTCTTCAATAATTGATAACCATGGGAGCTTGAAAACAAAAATTATACAATGTGTATGTTCATCTAATATGAAAACACAAAGTTACATATGTTAATTACAATACTAAATAATATCCAGTGCAACTACAAATAATTTCAAACACATAAATTATATTACATGAAATTTCAAGTATTACAATATTAGTTTCCAACTTAATATCTGTTGGACTACAATTTACACATGAAATATTGTTTCATCACTTCAAAACATTATAAATGTGCTTCCAAGGCAATGTAGGTTAATTCACCAACTTTGAAGATTTTATCAACTGTCTTTATGTGTGTGTCTCATGTGAAATATTGTCTTTAAGGGTATCACTAGACTAGTTCTATTATCCCTCTTTCTTTTTCCATTTGTCAATTTAGTGTATTGTTCTCCTCTTTCTTCAATTCCTACATTTGACAATCAATACTAAGTTCATATTCTGAAATGAACGAAGAAATAATGCATACTATAAGACATGAAATGCGATAAACTTTGGAATATAAAGTAAACTCTAAAGGATTTATACGACATATACCTCAACATCAGCTATGTCAATTCCATTCCCCCCGCCCCCCCAAAAAAGAAAGAAAGAAAGTTGAACATGTTTTGTTTAGTTGGCTTATAATATGTGGCTAGATGCTCTCTATAAACTAAAAAAATAAAACTTCACCATAGAAAAATATTCATTTACATCCTCAAAAATATTCTTTTAAAAGAAAAATACATCCCCAATATCCTATATCCTAATGCTCATCCATATTTTTCTTAAAATACAAGAGTTAATACTCTCTTATGATCAACATTGTAGAACAATGAAGCTACACAAAACTAACTATTTGTACACAAAAAAAATGAAGTTATTGGTGTAAAACAAACAATGAAGCTACACAATGAACCTTAATTTCCATTCATATAATGAAGCTTAATTTATATTAGCAACTACAAAAAATAGAAATTTTGTTATCATTATAAAACAAATAATGAAGCTACACAAAACACTCATTCAATCGATATAAATTCCAAGCATAATGATAAAAGGAGCAATGCATTATTATCTACCATTTGTTACACCAAATAAAATGGTAAAATACTAGAGGAAAACTTTCTTCTTTACAATTCATCTAAGAAGAATAAATGCATGTCCACTTCCTTATATTATATTTTAAGAAATCCATTTGCATTCCAATGCCAAAGTACCTCCACATAAAGAGATATAAAATTTCAAGTTTCCACATACATCATACAAATTTAGGATGATACTTCCATAAACAAGAAATTGAATTAGATAGAGAGAAATCACTTACTTATGAGAAGAAAATGTATGAAAATTAATAATCTCTTACAATCAAGCCTTTAGTCTTAATATATATATATATATATATATATATATATCTATATATATATCTATATATATATATATATATATATATATATATATATATATATATATATATATATATCTATCTATATATATATATATATATATATATATAGTGATATTCCATTATTTGTTCAACAAGTTGTCATTAAAAGTGACAATGCCACCATATTTCATGAAATGTCTCGATGAAACCTAGACAAAGATATCAAGAATTATGTTGGGTATTGTACCAAGATTTCCAAGACAATAAGATAGTGAAAGAGGGTAGGACAACCACACTATATTTTTTCAAAATTGTATCTGGTTTTGCACAAAGCACATCTTCTTGATCTAAGCACTATAATATCACTCTTGAAAATTTGTTGCATGGCAATGAATACATGGTCTAAAAGAATTGCATAATAATGATACTTGTTCTTTCATGTTTTACAATGTTCCTTGGAATTTCATAGAACCAAATTGCTTAAAATGTCAAAGAGCCAAATTTAAGAATAACCAATCACCTGGTCCCATTCATTTTCTTTGACATACCATGGCCAAATATGATATAGATGAGGTTGTTAGGTGTCATACGAACCTTTCAAAATGATTGTTGTTTGGACACAAGGAATACACACCAAAAATGTTTTTACATGGACTCTATCAATATTGAAGGTCACTTAAAACCATCGATAGAATGTCCAAAAAGAAAGAGAAAAATTATCATCTATTTTCATGAAAGTTGGATACTACTATTGGATTGATTTCTTTATTTTGATAAAGATACCTAAATGTGATCATTCCAATTTTAACATGAACTCACATTCTTAGGATATACAAAGAGGAAATAATTTTTTTTTATCATTTCTCATTCATTCAAAAATTAACTATCCCATTCATACAAAAAAAAAATTAAGGAAATAATTTATGAAATTCCTATTATACTAAAAAAGGTTTCCCCCAAGGATCCAACAACCTAACCAATGTCCTACATGGAGGGATTAGATTTCTCTAAGACAACATTGTGTGAATATAGTAAGTATTTTAAAAATACCATAACAAAAATATATGATATCAACAAAAATCTTGGGTAATATAAAATATTATGTTTGACCCAATAAGTTTTAGCTGAATAAACCTAAATTTAAATATTCCTCACCAATTCAAGACACATGCCCTGTTAAGTCCACCTAATGGAAAATGCAACATCATGGATCCATCTTGGACCCTGTGACTTGCCAAAATCACTGAGAAGAGATAATAAGAAATCAGGATCTAGCCTCAGTTCATCCATATGCACCCTCCAAGAAAAGTAAGGGAAAAAGAAGAGAATTAAAAAGATACCCAACAGTTTAGTGTTTGGCTATATTGCTTGATTTTTATTTTTATTTTTATTTTTATCTATGCCATTTGATCATATTTTTGTTTTGAAATCCATACCCTTATTCGACCATTAAAAAGTGGCCCACCCAATCCAATGTAAGCTACATGTTTAACATCTACATGATATCCAATCCGCATTTCATGATCCGTAGAAACTTCAGCAAATTAAAAACCCCAATAGTGTTGATAAGTGCATGAACTTCACAATCAAATAATAGCCTCAGTAAATGCCTCTTTGCAAATTCACAGGTTATCTATATCTATATACCTTGGAATGATGTATAGTCAAGTAATTTACTGAATATCTAGGAGAGAACTCTCAATCCATTTTGAATCTCTTCCATTTTGTAGATGAATGAGACTTTTTAAATGATGGTATAAACACATGGGTTCCAACTGGAGGTTACTAATAACATGACTCTTTTATAACTAGTTCAACATAGCCATGAAATGAACAATTATAAGAATCTACTAATTCTATATCCTTAAATTAAATTTATAGCACTTAAAATATGCACCGCACCTTCTATTGAAAAATATATAAGAATTAGAAATTGTGTTCCATGAAAGGTGAAAGGAATATAAAACTTCAAGGTCACTAATAAGAGGTAAGGATGACAATATTTTTGATAAACAAAATGATCATCAACTAATCTATTAAATGAAAATTCTCTTTTACATTGCAATTACCTTTATAAAGATACTTACTCTTGGTTGAAGAGAGATTTGACACACTTAGAAAATTTAGTACTGATTTCTTTTGAGAACATCCCTTAGTTTGTGGAGAAGTTGAATTAGATTTGCATTTCATTTTATCCTCGGATATAATTTTTATCAAAGAAGCACACTGAATAGTAAATGTTTTCACATGTTTTTCATTTTCTCTTTCATCTCATCTACTGCATCTTTATCTCTAACCAAATCCACGAAACTTTCATTCAACAAATCAATGCCTAGAAATTTTATTATAAATGAAAGAATTATAGACTAAACAACCGAATGTTGATATCACAAATTTTACATGGACCATTATGTTTTTGTTTTCTTGAAAAATGTAGTATCCACCTCTTGGCGAATTAAAAATAATCTCCCCACAGGAACACTAATTGCATCTACCTCCCACACTGTATGCTCAAAGAGGACTTGACCATATTCAGAATAATGTCAAGGTTGTTCTCGCATTATTCATCCCATTGAAAAGTGACATATTTCTTCAATAAATTCTACATTGGCTTATTTATCTACGCGTTCCCTTTTATAAAATTTATGTAATAGCCAGTGTGTCGAAGTGTCATGCGCAATTGTCTCACTAATTTTGGTCATGGAAATTTCACAATGACATCGATATTCATGGGATCCACTATTAACTCGTACTTACAAATGACATGGCCCATTAGTATAAAAAATGGTATACAAAAAATACACTTCTTCAGATTTAATGATATTTGGTATTGCCTACATGTATCCAGCATCAACATCAAGCTCGCAACATGCTTTTCCAACCTCCCAAACATTGTCCAATCATCAAAGTAAAGTTCCAAAAAATTCTGTATATACTCCTTCAAATTTGTAAGAACCACTCTAGAGAATATTTTTGCGGCATTCTTCTAGCCAAAAGGCATGACTGTGTACTATTAAGAGATCCACTTTGTAGTAAAAATTGTCTTATGTCTATCTTATGGTGCAATTCTCATATAATGGTAACCCGAAAATCCATTTGTTAAAGAATAGGCCTCTTATCCTCCTACATTGTCCAATAATTCATCTATAAATGGTGTAGGGAATGGGCCATGCATATATGCATCATTTATTTTTCTCAAGTTAACAAAAAATATCATATCTCCTTGAATCTTATTTTCTTGAACTACCATGGGACTTACCCATTCAGACCCTTCGAGAGGTTTGATGATCCCATCTTTGATCATTTTATCTAACTCCTCCTTCACTTTTTCCCTGTATTATGGATTCAACAGATAGGGTCTTTGCTTTACTCGATTCGCCTAAGGTTATAGGGGAATCCTCATAACTCCTAGGTCCCATAATATTCCCTTCAATTCAGAAACTTTTATGGGAGGGGGCTCTTGATACTTGTGTAGGAGCTATGTAGTTTTTCTAACTGTGTCTTCATCCCAATAATTGTCAATCATCATAAATTTTGGTTCTTCTTATGACCTAATATACACCTTCTTCCTTTTTGCAGGCTTTGCTATATCAATTATCTGAGGCTTTGGTCCAACAACTTTGTGATGTCCTTCCAATTCTATGATATCAATATTGCATGGATCCTCATCATCTTCTTCTGCAATCACATTATAGAACTATAGGGCTTGCTCGAACTACATGGTCCAATTAGTCTTATTCCATATTTAGTGAAGTTGTGTTCTCAAAAACCTGTTCTCTGACATTCTTAAGGACTTTTTCTATATACAGATAGTCATCTTCAAAACTAAATGTAAGTTTGAACCCTTAAACCAAATCTGTCTAGCTTGCAGTTCCATGTTGTAATTATGTCTTAAGATACCAATTCATAAGGATTGTTTCTAGAGTGTGGATAAACCCATGTAGCCACTCTTGTTATGGAATTCCTTTCCAAGCCAGAGTGCAGGGATGAATATTATCCTAGGGGTCAATCTTAGCATCATAATTTACTTCGACTTATGCATCTACTGGCCCAAATATGACCCACATTAGCCTTCTATAATCCTCCAAACTTCCTATACTCCTTTTATGAGTACCCCATGATCTAGCAGGTGTAGATCTCAATGATACATCAAAATCTTGTAAGCTTTGTTATTTTGGTATTTCATTTTCATATTGTCATGAAAATGGCTTAAATATCCTATCACATCATAATAAATAATATTACATACCTCTGAAGTTATGTAGCGAAGTGATTTTTTGATTCTGGCACACCATCTTATAGATAGTTAGTGTAACCTGCTCTGCCAATTTCCCAATTATTCTTCGGAATATGAAGTACAGGAACTGTCCTATTACCATCTTAGTTTACCATCCAAAATTGGATTAATCTGATCTTCCTCCTTATCTTTCATATGATAAGTGTTGTTGACATTTGAATCGCAGTACTCATCCCAGACAGGCTCTCTATAACGCAGTCCATTTGATGGGTTTAAAGGAACAATGGCCCTCATATTGTCATTTTCAAACACAATTTTTCACTTGTGAAAATTGATTATCATGGAATTATCAAAAGCCAAGTCCAATCTAAGAGGTAGAGGATAGGGTTTTTTTATCATCTACAATTTCAATCACCTCAAAGTATGCAAAAATCTCACACACTCCTTAAATATATACTACAATTCCAAGTAACCTTCCCATAGGGAGGATCTTTTGTCAGTTATCCATCCTCAAGTAGATTGGTGACCATTTCAACTTTGGTCTTCCCATTAACTCCCAAGTTTTCCTAGCTAACACGTTGGCATTGGATCCTAAGTATAAGATTACCTGATCTATATCAAATTCCCTGATCTACATAGTTAGTCTCATGTCCTTCCCTGTTCTCTTCTTATGTTGATGAATATTGTTCATTGCACGCAGATCTCTTCATGGCACCTCTTTATCAACACAGGAGTCTATCTGATGCTGGAGTCCTTCTACAAAATTTTGATTCCTCAACAACGTCATGCAACTTTGTAAGAATGATCTAAAGAAACTTGGATCTAATTCATGCATCAAAGTAGATAATTTGGCATAGTCCTTATGTGGAATTAACTTTGGTTGTGCACTAGATGTTGAAGCTCCCAGATCCATGAAGCTTCACTTCACTTGCATGAGAGCTTATTTTTCTATCTGCATACAGAACAAAGGGGATATTTCTGAAGTCCTTCTTACCCATGTATCTTCCATTATCTTCATACCTTCTTCTTTATCATCTCCCGTCATAGCTCCACTTCCTGTTACGATGTTGATGAGTGTTTCATCCTCCCTTGGTGCATCTGTCATCATTTGTAGATTTTATGTACGCTATTGGATCCTTTTCTCGTGCATATTTTTCATAAGGACCAAACATTCTTGTATCTGATGATCAAAATATTTCTAGTACTTACAGGTCCTAGTAGGATTCTGGCAGTCTCTCGTGAAGTGTGTGTTCTATCGACATTTGTAACAAATAATCTGGTCGCATCCTCGACCAACTCCTCATCATCGTCCTCATCCTCCTCCTCATCATCATACTTGGAAGCCTCCACGGCCAGCGTGTTGTCCTTGATCCTCATGTGCATATCATTAACCTTTGATTATGTAAGCATCAACACTACAAAAGTTGCAAAACAACTAACTTGGGGTCTCAACATATTTCTATAATAAATAACAATCTTCAGAGCATTGTTGACCTCTAGTTCTAAATATATCGGACCACGAGATTGATATTGGGTATAATGGATTAGGTGCTCCACTAGCCAACTAATCTCTGAACACAGGGAATTGTTCCTTAAAATAGCCCTCTACATTACACTTTCTACACCGCACTTCTTATCTAACTTCTTCACCTTTGTTGAGATCTTACAATTCCAAGGTCAAATTTGCGAGCTAACTCTGAATCTATTGTACTCTTGCATGAGTATCTCTTATCGGTAAAGCTTCAAAATTCAATGTAATTTTGAAAAATTCAAGTTCGGTTGCTATCTTCTATTGTCTCAAGGGTAACCTGATATGTGGCAAAAGAAAAACTATAAACCATTCTTTGTGCTACTCTAGGTGTATGGTAAAGCTTACTTGTCCCATTAACATTTTCAAACTTTGATAAAACTCCCAAACAAACTCGTTACTCATCTGTTTGATTTCTTTCAACTCAGTAATATACTCCAAAATTAAACTTTGGTTTCTTGAATTTTTATACGAGCACTTTCTTAATATCATCCAATGAAGAAACTTCATTAGTTAAAGAATACTTCATGTACCATGGAAACACTCTTTCTCGAAACTTCGTAATGATTTGTGCCTTCTTTACATTTTCATCAGTAATCTATCTTTCTTTCCATACTGCACCAACTACAAACAGAAACTGCTCAGGATCCCCCGATCCAAGTTCTCTAAAGATAGGCAGTTTGATATCATCGATCATGTTACTTCACAGGGGGATATGGGAAGGGGGATGGGGAGGGGGTGAAGGGTAATGAGGGGGAGGTGGATGGGGAGTAAGGGGAGTGGAGGGATGGGGAATCCCAAATATGCTATGATTATTCTGGGATCCTAACTTCAACATACCATCAGTTTGGGAGGGGGAATATCAATAGGTTGTGTTAGCTCCCTGTATTACTAGTTTAGTCCCTTATTGTTATTAGTATAGCCCTGTTATTGTTATGTTTATACCCTTGTAACCCCAATATTGTTATTATTGTGCCCTAAATTTATTATTGTTAGGTTGGCTAGGATTATATTGTGGCCCCATGGACTCCTATATAGAGAAGGAGGTTTTGATCATTTTTAACATCCAAGAATCATTCATTATGTAATGTATTGGAGGTTTCCCCTTCGAATTGGCTGATTTATGATGAGTTGATCTCTCTTTTCTTCTATTTTTGTAGTTTTTTTCACAACACTTGGTATCAGAGCTTTGGATTCTAGGGTTTTGCTACTCCAAACAGGTCATCGTGGCACTTTTGCTATAACATTTTTATACAAAGTTTCATAAGAAGAAATTTTTTTGGCGCGAAGCTACAGTCCTTACGAACATCATCAAAAAAATTTAGAGCTTGGTTCACAACATTTTCAGGGATATGATGTGTGGAATTTAGAGCTTTTCGCAAGTTGCTAAATTTAACCTAAACATTTCATCGCAGAATTTTCGCTATAACTTGTTCTATACAAGGTTTCAGAAGCTAAAAATTTCATAGGGCGAAGCCAAAATCATGAGGAATGTAGTGGAAGAATTTTAGAGATTTATTCGCATTATTTCAGGAGGTAGGATCTGTGGAAGTTAGAGTTTTTTCAGGCTCCCGAATTTCATCTCAAAGAGGTGATCCTGGGAAAATTTTCATAACTCTCTCTTTGAGCATCAGATTGGAATTCCTTAAAGACTGGCAGCAAGTACACAGACTTTAGTTGCCTCTCTATCAATTTTAGAGCCGAAGGAGGAAACAGTGACATGTGGAAATTCATACAAGTTCACTCTAATGAACCAGTCCATAATTAGGTCATTTTGGGAGATTAGACATAACTTACTCTTGAAGAATCCAAATCAGGTCATAAATGTGGCATTCAAAAGAGGATTCAGCAGGCTACCCCGGGGCCAAATTTCATATATTAAGGATTCCAAATCATAGCGATAATTCAGTTTCAATATCAAGCTCCTAAAAAGCAAGAAAAAGGTGTGTATTTGTTTTCTGAATTGCATAAGTCTTGTGTAAAAAATCAGTTTGAAGTGATTCCAAGAGGCTATTGAGCATATATTTCAGTATTGGGTTCTAAAATTTCTCCTAAAAAGAATTCAATGCCCATTAATCCCTCATAATACTCTACTATGGCTAATGAATATGAAGAATTGAAACATGATCTATCAAAATTAAAAGAGCAGGTGCACCAAATTTCGCTCTTGCAAAGAGCAACAAAAAATGAAATAGAAGTTTTGAAGGAAGGCATGGAAGTGAAGATGGATGGTTTGAAGAATAATATGGATGGTTTGAAGAATAATACAGATGGTTCGAAGAAAGGTTTGGAAGCTAAGATGGATGGCGTGGAAGCTAAGATGGAGGACATGGAAGAAAAAATGAAAGACAACATGGAAAACATGTAGAATGATCTAAAAGCAGACATGGAAGTTTTGACAAAGTTGATACAAGAAATGATTCGTAATGGCAGAAAGATGGTAGAAGAAACTCATGATTAGAACAAAATAAATGTTAATCCTGATTTCATAAACTCTAATGTTGGAAGGAAGAACCACCATATTCCAAATATGGATATGAGGAAGTCAGATGGCAAGGATCCCGTAGCACAGATACTATAGAAGGAGCAATATTTTGATCTCAATAATGTGCAAAACACACAAAAGGTACGCATTCCAACTTTAAATTTAGAACATAATACATTTGTATGGTATCGATGGCTTTGCTCCCATAAAAATATTGTCACTTGGTCAATTTTTATGGAGGAAATGATAGCACATTATGAGGATACAAAGAACAATGCATTCTTTATCCAATTGATAAATCTCAAACAAAAGGGTTCAGTGGTGGAGCACATTGACGACTTCCAAAAATTGAATATAAGGGTAACTGATATTCCAGAGGAACACAGGATTGATCTCTTCATAGGTACTTTAAATGATAACATCCAACATGAAGTTCGTGTTTTGGAACCTGATTCATTGGAGAAGGCATTCAGGTTGGCAAGAAAAATTGAATGTAAAATTATGGCGACAAGGAAGCCTACCACTCACTTCTATAAAGAAGGAAGTGTTGCTATGCCTAGATTTCCACAACCTACAAGGTTGACACTACAACAATTGGAAGAAAAAAGAGCAAAAGGGCTTTGCTACAGTTGTGATAGAAAATACACTAAAGGTCATAAGTGTGCTGAGAAGAAATTATTTTACATAGATTGTGAAGAGGAATAAGAAAATGAACAAGAAGAGGATATACACTAGGAACCAACCCTAGAAGAGGAAGAAATGAGTCTGACCATATTGTGTAATGCATCGGCAGGAATTACCACTCCTCAAACTCTCAAGATAGAAGGACATATCAAGAAGAAAAAGGTAATAGTGTTGATTGATTCAGGTAGTACCCATAATTTTATTCATTGTAAGGTACCCAAGGAATTGAATTGTTTCCTATACCCAGCACCAGAATGTCAAGTGATGGTTGCAAATGGAGGAACTATAAATTGCTCTGGAAAATGCCATAATATCAAACTAACCATGGGGGAATATGTATTGACTAGTCCAATGCTTGCCATTCCTATGGGAGGTGCTGATGTTGTACTAGGAGTACAATGGTTACAATCTTTGGGGACTGTAGCTTTTAATTTTCAAGAACTTTTCTTGAAATTTTTTTCAGAAGGAAAGGAAGTTGAATTACGGGGTATTGCGGGGAAGCCAGGAAGGATAATAAGCTCTAATGTTATGACAAAGCTTCTAAAGAAAGAACAGCGAGGCGTAATTGCACAATTATGCTCACTAGAAGTTCCAACATCAAAATCATCTATTTCTGCAGATCTCCAACAAGTCTTGGACAATCATTCCAAGGTGTTTGAAACTCCCAAAGGACTCCCACCTATTCGTGATCATGATCATGCTATTCATTTGATTCTAGGAAGTGTTCCTCCAAACATCAGACGTTATAGATATCCTTACTTCCAAAAGAGCGAAATTGAACGTATGATTGCACAAATGTTAGAGGCGGGTATAATTCAACCTAGTCAAAGTTATTTCTCTGCTCCTGTAGTATTGGTACACAAGAAGGATGGATCATGGCGAATGTGTCCGGATTATAGGGGGCTCAATAAGCTCACCATTAAAGATAAATTTCCCATTCTTGTGATTGATGAATTATTGGATGAATTACATGGAGCAATTTATTTTACCAAGTTGGATCTTCGTTCAGGATATCATCAAATTAGAATGAAGACTGAAGATATTCCAAAAACAACATTTCGAACTCATGAGGGTCATTATGAATTTTTGGTCATGAATTTTGGCCTTACCAATGCACCTTCTACATTTCAAGGGTTGATGAATTCCATTTTCAAACCCTTCTTTAGAAAATATGTGCTAGTATTTTTTGATGATATACTAATCTACAACATGTCTTGGAAGGATCATGTTCAACATGTTGACAGGGTGCTCAAACTATTGTAGGAGAAAAAATTATATGAAAATGCATCCAAATATTTCTTTGGAGTACAAGAGGTGGAATATCTGGGTCATATTGTATCCCATGAGGGTGTTAAGGTGGCCCCAAACAAAATTAAAGTCATTAAGGAATGGGAAGTCCCCACAACCATAAATAATTTGTGAGGATTTCTAGGCTTAACAGGGTATTATCGCAAGTTTGTTAAGAATTATGGGAGAATAGCAG
This sequence comes from Pinus albicaulis, assembly GCA_034641835.2. Lineage (NCBI taxonomy): Eukaryota > Viridiplantae > Streptophyta > Pinopsida > Pinales > Pinaceae > Pinus > Pinus albicaulis. The sequence goes on from JAXQQM020069752.1 coordinate 107,395, forward strand.
CACCTCTAACAACATTATTGAAGAAAGATGCATTTTTATGGAATCCTAAAGAAACTAAGGCCTTTGAAAATCTTAAAGAGGAAATGAGCCTAACACCAGTCTTATCTATGCCATATTTCACAAAAATCTTTATTGTGGAACGTGATGCCTCAAGAAATGGAATTTGTGTTGTTTTAGTGCAAGAAGGAAGACCCATTTCCTTTGAAAGTCATGAAATCAAAGAAAAATATTTACAAAAAGCTATTTATGAGAAGGAAATGTTAGCAATATAATACACAATAAAGAAATGGCGACCTTAGCTAATGGGAAGACACTTCAAGGTAAAATTTGATCATGATAGTCTTAAACACTTCAAAGACTATCTTCATAAGAGTAGAAAAAATGGGTCACAAAGATGTTGGGTTATGACTTTGAAATAATCTACAAAAAAGGGAAGCTAAATGTTGTTGCAGATGCACTCTCAAGAAAGAACGAAGAGGTGGAAGCATTGTTTTGTGCCATTTCTATTATCCAACTGGATTAGATAACCGAAGCAAGGGATGAATGGAAGAAGGATGAAGAAGTATGGACACTCATTCAAAAGTTGTAGCAAGATCCTACTACACCTAATACATTTAGTTGGAAATGGTTCTTTATGGTATAAAGATCTCTTATATATTTGTAACAGTTCCCAGGTAAAACAAAATATTCTTTTGGAATTCCACACTTCTCCTTTAGGAGGTCACTCTGGATTTTTAAAAACTTACCACAGGGTGAAGAAAGATTTTTTTGGGATGGCCTTAAATCTGATATTCAAAAGTTTGTAGCAGGATGTTTGGTTTGCCAAAAAAATAAAGTTGAGACAATTAAGACCCCGAGTCTTATACAACCTTCATCCATTCCAAGTCAACGCTGGGAGGATATTTCAATGGATTTTGTCACTGGTTTACCCAAGTCCGAAGGAAAGAGTGTCATCATGGTGGTAGTTGATAGAGTTACCAAGTATGCACAATTTTGTGCATTATCTCATCCATTTAAAGCAAGTAAAGTTGCTACTACATTTGTGAACACAATTCAAAAGCTACATGGAAACCCAAAGATTATTGTGAGTGACAGAGATCCCATTTTTACTCGAAATTTTTGGACGGAGTTATTTTCTTGTTTGGGTACTCAACTAGCTCATAGATCATCTTATCATCCTCAATCCGATGGTCAAACTTAGATAGTGAATAAATGTTTGGAAGGATATATTCGTCGTTTTTTGTCTGATAAACAAACAAAATTGGTCAAGTGGTTGCCTCTCACTGAATGGTGGTATAACACTTCCTTCCATACTACAACAAAAATGACCCTATTTATGGAACTTTATGGATATCATCCATTTTTCATCACATAATATTTAAGAGAAAATTATTTTTCTAAGGTTCAAGTAGTGGAAAATCACATCGAGCATCAACAAGAAGTTCTCCAACTCTTAAAGGATAACCTAAATTTGGCACAAAATCGAATGAAACAACAGGCAAATCAACATCGTAGTGAGAGAAGTTTTGATGTAGGATACTGGATATTTTTACGGCTACAACTATACAAAAAACGTCCCTCAAGCAAGCTAAGAAGGATAATAAATTATCGCCAAAATACTATGGTCCTTACAAGGTGTTGCAAAAGATTGGTACTATGGCATACAAATTGGAGCTTCCTACTTCTTCGCGAGTGCATCAAATTTTCCGTGTTTCATGCTTAAAGAAGGTTATAGGTGAAAATATTCTAGTTCAAACAATATTTCCAGAACTTGATGAGGAAGGGAAAATCATATTGGAACTTGAAGCGGTCAAGGAAAGAAGAACTCAACAACTACAAAATCAATCAATTTCAGACTATCTCATCAAGTGGAAGAACTTACCCACTGAAGATTCTACATGGGAGGATGCAAATTTTATATAGAAGCACCCAAATCTACTCAAGCATTGAGGACAACACTTTTGTGAAGGAGAGGGGCATGTTAGGTCTGGATATTACTATTTTAGTCCCGTATTTTTATTAGTATAGTCCCCTTATTGTTATTGTTGTACCCCTATAACTCCAATATTGTTATTATTATGCCCTTAAATTATTAATTTTAGGTCGGCTAGGATTATATTGTGGCCCCATGGACTCCTATATATAGAAGGAGGTTTTGTTCATTTGTATCATCCAATAATTGTTCATTTCTGTAATGTATTGGAGGTTTCCCCCTCGAAGTAGGTGATTTCTAAGGCGTTGATCTATCTTTTCTTCTATTTTTAGATCTGGTTTCACAATAGGTTTTGAAGTTAATTCCTTCTTCCTCAATTCCAGATTCACCTAACAAGGGACTATAGTCAGTCTCAATAAATTTCTTTGGTTCGTGATCTACTCTGTATCACTTTCCACTTTGTATAGAACTATTTCTAGCCTTAGACTTATTCCCTCTTCGTCCAAGAATTAATCTCTCTCCATTCATAGTAGGCCCTTTTCACACAAAATCATTTTAATCCAAAGCTTGAAAGAATTTAGATACTTACCTCATTCTCCCTTGAAGAATATTCACCCAACTTCACTCTAAGATACAACTATGTCTATGGTGAATAATTGATAAATCCTCTCAATATATTGTCAATCCATAAATGAATAGTTCTTTAGATGTTGTTTTTGGTATCCTTGAGTCCCTATATCAATTCAAGGTTCTAAGGGGCAGGCTCGTCATTTTTAAAATAATTATTGTTCTCATTCAACCTTGATATCCATTCATATATTTCATTAGAAAACGATGTGAAGAATATCTCATGTTCTTCAGTCAAAAGATACCTTTGCAGCCAGGTCCTCAACTGCGGATTTATATTTTCTTGAGCTACGAACTCTCCTTATTTCTTAGTTACCCAACCTTGTATTTCCTCCTTTGATGGATGCGACATCCACATCTACCTCAGACATATCTCAGTCCCATCAATAGGACCATTTGTTGGCTTTTTTTGGATTTACCCAGGTTCGACTAGTACTTCACACCAACAAAACCCTCAAACACCAACCCTTCCGTTAATGACTTGTAAGCATGTCGCAGTCTCACCCAAGGTCGCTATGGGTGGTTTTAGAATGATGTTTTTGTAGCCTTGGGTGACTGCGTGAGGTGGTTTTTACTTCTCTTTTTTGTATTTTTCTTAGCCTTCTAACATTCATATAACTACTACATTGTGTATTCTAACTACTTACTTCATCACATTCAATTTAACATAAACACATTACAAAACAATATAACGCATGTCGACATATCATTCACTAGAAATCATTATTTTTCATCAAACATAACAATACACATTAAAATAGATACTAAATATTTGCTAAAACTTCTTCTTCTTTATTAAGATGGATCTTACAATACATGAAACTTCTCTTACCTGCACACACAGTTGCAGGTCATATACGCAGAAAGATGTAGGATCTTCCAAGGTCTCCAGGCACTGAGTAGTGGAGCCTTTCCCTAAGGCCCAAAACACATTAAAAAAAAATACAATCACTTGTGCTTATCAATTCTCTAAAGTATTTGACAAATCATTACATGTCTTTATATAATATTTCATAACTACAAAAAAATGGTCCACATACCATGGGATCAACAAAAAAATAAAAAAATAAGCCGCAACTCGTTAGAAAATGAGGGGGTTCAACTCATCCCAAAGCCCCTAGAACACTGCGTGGTAGGTCTGATTTTGCGGTACCAGGCACTCCACTCCTCAAAATGTAGAGTCTTTGACCAAAATTAGGCCAAGTTGGGCCACACCCAACACTTCCCTCTCGCACCCTAAATACATGTCACTCTCTCTCTCTCTCCATATATATTTCTTTTCCTCCTTCCATATCTTTTTGTCTCTCTTATTCCCCTTTGCCCCCTCCCCTTATATATCTGTCTTCGTTTGTCTCTCCTTCTTTATCTCTCTATATTAGCCCACAAAAATACGCACTCTCTCTCTCCATATATATCTATTTTTATATCCCTCCCTCTTCTTCTCACTCTCCATCTCTCCCCCTTCTCTCCTTCTCTCTCTCTCTCCCTCTCTTCATCCCTCTCTTCCCTGTCCATATGTATCTCTATCTCCCATTGTCTCTCTGTCTTAACGCAAAAACATACACACTCTCTCTCCTTCCCTTTTCCTCTCCCCTTCTGTTTCCCTCCATCTTCTTCTCCTTCTCCCTCTCTTCCCCTTATATCTCTCTCTCTCTCTCACATCTACCATCTCTCCCCCCTCCATCTATATCTCTATCTCTCCTTGTCTCACCTTCTCACCCCCAAACCTAACAGACTCACCCTCCCTCCCTTTTCGTCTCCCTCTCTATATTCCCCTTCTCTCTCTCTCTCTCTCTCCATGTCTCCTTTGTCACTCCCTGTATGTTTCCACCTTTATCTCTCTATTTCTTTCTTCCCCTTCCAACTTCATCTCTCTCCCCCTCTCTCTCCTCTCTCTCGTCATTCCTCTCTCTCCCTTTCTCTCCCACCTCCCTTTCTTTCTCCCCCCCTTCACACAAATTCTCTCTCTCCACCCTCTAGCTCTGCCATTATATCGCTCCCTCTCTCCTTCTCGTTGTCCCCTTCTCCCCCCATCTCTCTCCCCTCCATATCTATATCTCCCTTTCTCTCTCTTCCCCTTGTTTCCATATATCTATCCTCTCCTTTTCTTTCTCTTCCCTCATATCTTCTCTCCTTGATTCCATTTTTTTCTCTCCCATATCACTCTCTTTCTCTCTCCACATTTATCTATCAATGTATTTGTTCTTTCCTCCCTCTCTACCCCCGTCCAAATCCATCTCTCTCCCCCTCCATCTCTCCTCCTTTCTCCCCCTCCTCTCTCTCTTGTCTCTCCCACCTCTATGTCTCTCTCCCCCACTCTATTCCCGCTTCGTTTCATTCTCTCTCTCTCTCTCTCTCTCTCTCTCTCTCTCTCTCTCTCTCTCTTAAATATGAGCCCATTGTATTGCATTTAAGAAAGTATCTAAAGTAAAAAAAAACACAATTTCTTGTAAAATATTAAACCTATATTCTGGATCAATCATGTCAAAAAAAAATCCAATAGTAAAAAACATTAAATAACAAAATCATTTTCGCTTGGATGCTTGGTTAAGATGCATCTATCATGATTATTTATAATATTATTTATATTATATAAATTTCACATATGTATATACAAAAGTATTATAATTTCTTATTTATAAAAAGCTCCATTTAATCTCTAAGGGATTATTTTTAGTAGTAGTGAGGATGGAGGGTTTACAGATACCTCAAAAGTAATTATAATTTTTCTTCTTTTAGATTTAATTAAAAAATGTTATAAAATTAAATTGAAATAAAGTATTTGTAAAATATTTTGATTTTGACATAACTTATGGTTTTTGGGCATGTGGTTATGAAAAGCCTTGGTATTGGACCATGCTATTGTAACAAAATAATTAAAATCCTAGATCCATAACATAATAATCAATAGGCCATGGTATTGATAAACGATGGTATTAGCATATAGTATTGTGATTTTCTTTCCTCCTCTCCCTCTTTCCCTCCCTCTCTCTATCTTTTCTTAAGGGTATTGCCCCATGATATTGTAAAAAAACCTAAAAAAAAAGAAAAAAAAAGAAAAAAAAAAGTTAATAATATCCATAGTAAATATTCATAATTAAATATCTTGTTATTAAACAATATTTATCATCTCTCATCTCAAGCTTACACATCTACCTTATATTACATCTACCTTATATTGAGCTTAAATAAAATTACAATAAAATATAAATTAATTTAAAAAATATTTAACATCTCTCATCTCAAACCTAGACATCTACCCTCTATAAAGCTCAAGCAAAATTACAATATAAAAAAATTTAATTTAAAAATTATTTAACATCTCAACCTCAAACATCTACTTTATATTGGGGTGTGCAAGGCCTAAGGGAAATAAGTTTTGGAGATTTTTTAACATGTTTTTTTGTTAAATTTACTTAAAATACTATAATGGTTTATTGTAACTACAATATTGACCTATAAACCCTCCACGTGTATTAAAAAAATATTAAATCTATTTTTATTTACACTTACAGAAAAAGGGCCTCCAAATTAGATTATCTAACGGCTACTTAGAAAGAAAGAAGTCAGTTGGTACATAGCTCACTGCTTTCTTATTTATTTCCATCCCTCGCTTTCATTCCATCACTGTGCTTCTTGATTTTATGTTGTGTTTGATCTGGCTTTGGTATCCTCGCAAGCTGTGGGCTTACCCTGTCCAGATAGGAAAAGTCTAGTCTACAACTTATCTTCGGTATGTTCGGATACGTTAGGTAGGAAAAATATTGTTTTCGGCTTGTTCTCATACGTTAGGAAGGCTTCGGTTTGTCTGATTTGAAAGAGTCTGCTAAGTTGATATTCACTAGCAAATAGTGCATCTCTTAATGGATCCTTTTGATGTTCTTCCATGGGAATTAGGTCGAGAGTGTCTGCTAAGAGTGCCTTATCATTCCCATGGAAACCTCAAAGCAGTTTGCAAAACCTGGGAGGCTGTTGTGAACCACCCCCAGTTCTACGAAGACACAAAAAACCTTGGGACTTCTCAGCAGTTCATCTTTTTGGTGGAACACCGGCAATATGTGGAAGAAACTCATTGTAATCGTACTATGTGGGTGGTTTCTATATTTGACCCTCTGCGAGGCACCCAGAAAACGCTTCCTCCCCTTCCCCACTTTCCCGGCAGTCATAATGGAATTCCTATCTGTTGGGCGGATGGGATCCGTCCATACCCAGGAACACAATGGAGACCCTCAAAATAATTTTCATCTTCGATTTCGCATCGAGTAAGTGGAGCCGTGGAGCCCACATGCCAGCCTCTCAAATGTCCGGCGGTGCTTTGTCGGTGTCACTGGAAGGACACATTTACGTTGCCTGTGGACGCGATAACAACGGAGATATCCTGCGATGTCGGTGTCACCGGAAGGACACATTTACGTTGCCGGTGGACGCGATAAAAACAGAGATATCCTGCGATCTGCAGCTGTTTACAATTTGTTTGAAGACGAATGGAAGTTCTTCCGGAAATGAGCAGAGAACTGAATGAATGCTATCGCACTTTCCTTCACGGCAAATTCTTCGTTATTAGCGAAACCAGTGATGGGGAGAGTGATTTTGGCAGTGACAGTGATGAGGAGCTTGGTGATCTTAGCGGTGATAGTGACAGTGATGAGGTTCTTCGTGATGTTATTAGCGGTGACTGTAGCGCCGAAGTTTATGATCCAGAAAGAGTGGCATGGACTACGCTGGAGAATATGTCGGATAAATTTCAGTAATTTCCACGGGAGTGTCTGGTTGTTTCTTCTTCCAGCCGGTTGTTTTCGTTTCAGAAGCAGCAGGGAGTGGTGGAATACGATCCCGATGAAAACGTTTGGAGGGCGCTGGGTTCTCTTCCTACAACCCTTGAAATGGCTTCGTGCTGTGTGGCATGGCGTGACAAGATTCTTGTTGACGGTTATGTTAAGCGTTATAATGTTCCAGTTTGTTATATGTATGAGCCCCCGACTATAAGAGGTGCAGCAGGACAACAAACGGAAACAATTGGGAAGTGGACTTCCATGGAGAGATTAGAAAACTTTTGTCGTAATGTAGACAGGATTCACTGTGCCTGTACTTTAGAGGTTTGAAGATAAGTAACAGTGATAACCATATTGTGGGTTCAATATCGCTAACTTAATCGATGTTTGGTAAGGAATTTCACATCACAGTTATCATTGAATGGACATTGGTAATAGATTATAAAGGGTTCCTACATTAGAAAATGATGTTCTTTGATGTAATTGGGAGCGGCTGTGATTAATTATTACAATTTTCAAATTTCTCTTGGTATTCCAAAGTAGGAGTTGTAAACCTTAAATCTGCTGCAGTTTCTCAATGTGCATCATTTTTCTTCTCTTAATCAGAATTATATACACATTATTCCCTGATCAAATCTGAATATTTAAGCTTCCATCTAATGAAATATACTCTCATCTCATCATGCCATCAGTTGTGAGATTCGGTAGTTTCGATATTCAATTCTTACACTGACTATAGTTGAAACTATATTTATCATGATATTAGATTCCATATTTAGTTTTAACATGATTTGAGCTTTGAGCTTCTATCTTCTCGTAGTTTATATTTTCAACTTCCATTTTCGCATGATCCCCACCTTCGTTTGTATAATATTTTCGCATGATACACACCTTCGTTTGTATAATCAAATGAATCAAAAGAAAGGAAAGAGAAAAATGGGACAAACCCGTCCTTTGTTCATATAGACGAGAATGAATTCCAGAGACAAGTTAGATAAGATAAATCAACAATTAGAAAAGTAAAATATTACAAGATTGGAAAATGATAACTAATTTCAGAATGGAATGGAATGGATTTCACAATGGGGTTTCGGATGTAGACAAAAAACACATTACATTTCATTGAACTTAGCAATAGAAGATTTGAGTAATCCTGCATTGTATAAAATGAAAACATTTGTGCCGTCTCGTTACTTGCCAAGCGCACCTACCAAAACAATAGAATAGCAAGCACCGAGATGTGATTGACAGGTGCAGCATCCACTTGAAACAATGGAAAATAAACTCAAAACATGGACATGAAAAATTGTCTTTTAGCTTGTTTCTGTTGGCTTCGGATGCTGAACAATTTTGTTTTCTCCTCCTCCTTGACTCTTGAATTGCAGGGCTTTCCTTGTGTACTGCCAGGGTCAAATTTTCATTTTGATGCGACAATGAATAAATAGAAGATTTATCATCGCTTTGAAAAGTCAAGTATGCCTTATGAGGTTGCTCATTTAACAATATATATAATCTGAGCATAACCTTGATATTGAATCATATAAACTTGACCCCATAATTAAACCAAAATAAAATCCGAATTGAAAAAAATTACAATGTAGAGCTATGAGATTAAAGCATATAAACACATAAAATATACAACCAGATAATTAAATTAAATGACTTTAGATCCTATAACATAATAAGGTTGCATTCTTGGAATTTAATTCCAACTGCACAGTTTGCAGAAGAAGAAGAAATTGAATGACAAGAACGTTGAAGAACACAACAGCGACAGAGAAATTTGTTGTGTGCACTCCATCGCACACGTTTAGAACTTTGCAAATTCGATTTTTTGTTTATGGATGCAGGCTTGTTTCTGAAATCAAGTTCATGGCTGACAGCACGCAATCCAGCTCTCCATCTCTGCGTTTAAACAGTTCAGCAACAAGAATTTAAAACTTCACCAACCTAACTTCACCAACCTCCATTACCAGCATTTAAACAGTTCAGTAAACAGAATTTAAAACTTCACCAACCTCTAAAACTTCACCAACCTCCATTACCAGCATTTAAACAGTTCAGTAACCAGAATTTAAAACTTCACCAACCTCCATTACTATTAGCGCCGTTTGTTTAAAGTTTGAATGAGCCTTGACCCACCACCACCAATGCAGTAAATCAACATTCAATCTGGTGCCGATTGCAAATTCTGAAGATGATGTGGACAGGCCCAATTTGGATGTGATAAAAAATTATAACACAATTAAGTGTTTATCGCAAATCCCAAAGCCTACATTAGCAAGCTCATATTTGGATGTTATAAAACTAAAACCATTTTGCATAAAGGGTTTTAAAGTTCACGAAAAAAAAAATTTGGTAAAGGTTTTAAACCATAGGTTAAGTATTTGTGATTTAATGTTTTAAAACGTCCCGGCACACATGTTTTGACTTAGGTTAATACATATAAGTTTTAATATATATATATTATAAACTTTTTAAATTTATAATATATATATTTATATATATATATATAAATATAAATATAAAGATAGTTTGTTTTATTTTATTTTTAATAGTTTTGATAAGTCGTATACAAAAAATAATATATATATATATATATATATATATATATATATAAAAAGATAGTTTGTTTTATTTTATTTTTAATAGTTTGTCAAAAAAGTGTAATTTTTGACTCTAGGAAAAACAAAATGTGTAAGCAGTGTGTTGATATATATATATATATATATATATATATATATATATATATGCTAGAAGGCTGTGTGAAAAAGAAGGAGAAGACTATGTAGTGTATGGAGAAATAGAGTATGACTCTATATTAAAAAAAGGGAGAGAGAGCAGTGAGACTCTGTGTGAGAAAAATTGCACTGAAGACAAAGAATGAGC